>RJWH01007111.1:0-44583 GCA_004363575.1 Solenodon paradoxus | reverse complement strand
GATACAACTAAATAGCTAAAATGAAATAATCCAGTTTAAAAAATAGAGGAACTGAATATTTCGAAAGAAGACATAGAAATGGCTGGTAGGTACTCCAAAAAGTGTTTATTATCACTAATCATTAGGGAAATGAAAATCAAAACCACCAAGAGAGATCACTTCACACTCATTTGAATGCTGTTATCAAGTACATAAAACAAGTGTTGGTGAGGATGTTGAAAATATGGAATCCGGTGATGCTATTGGTGGGACTGTAAAGTGGTGGAGCCACTATAGAAAACACTGAGAGTTCCTCAAAACTTAAAAATACAACTACCATATGATCTAACGATCTCACTTCTAGGTGTATATCCAGGCATGGGTGGAGTAGGGAGTGCAGAATAATGAAGAGATATCTGCAGTCCTGTGTCCACTGCCTCATTAGCCATAGTAACAAAGATATGGAAATAACCTAAGTGTCTGCCATTTGATGGATGGATACAAAAATGGTACACATATACAGTGGAATATTAGTCCTCCGTAACAAGAAAGCAATCCTACCATTTGAGACTGCATTGATGGATCTTGAGGGCATTATACTAAGTAAATAAACCAGAGGTAGACAAATAGTGCATGGCATCATTTACATGTGGAGCCTGAAAAAAAGTCAAACTTGTAGAAACAGAGTAGAAAAGTGGTTGCCAGGGACTTGGGGGTGGGAGAAATAGAGAGATGTTGGTAAAAGGGTACAGATTTGAGCTGTAACAAACAAGGTCGGGGGAGCTAATGTATATTATAATGGGAAAGTTGATAACAATTATGCTATAACTGAAATCTACTAAGTAACACTTAACTGTTCTCACACATACATATGTATAGACAAATAGATAGATAGATAGACATGTATTTGGTGATGAATGTGTTAATTAAATAGATGAGTGTAATCTTTCCACGAGAAAATAAAATTCTCATTAGACTTCTAGCTTCTGCTATGATCTTATCTCAGGTGTGATATATTTGTACCTGTTTAAAACAGAAAAACAATTAGTTATAACCCATCTCTCCTTTTCCAACCCATCCCCACAAAACCTTTCTTTGAAGGGCAAAATGCAGTATTGTATCACAGGCAAGATTGTTGTTAGAAAATGAATACTTTCTGGTTTCTGGGAGTATCACTGCTGCTGCCCCTCCTGGCCATTGGGGGAACTGCCAGTTATGCTGTGGCCGGTGTCCACAGCCTGTGAAGCTGTCAAACTGAAGTCATAGGGTTAGTGGGAAATAGGGATTCCAGGTTACATGTATGTGAAATTTGGACAGAAAATACAGCCTGAGAAATCATGTCAGGCAGTATATAAGAAATAATTTCCAGGTACACCCTGATGGAGTAGGAGTTTGGACAGTTGCCTTCGGCCAGTACAGTCCACTTACATTCCAAAGACCCCGCTTCGTGACCTGGGGCCAGAGGGAAAAACCGGGATACGGTATAAACAACGAAGTAAAATAAATGCACTGCTCGTCCTTCTTCCTCCTCTCTTCTGCTTGCCTCTCTCTGCTCACCTTCATATCCTGCCTGCACCTTTCCTTAAAAAAAAGAGAAAAGAAATGCTCTCCAAGGATTTTGTCATACATTTTACCAGTCTGTAACTACACATTAATTTTGTTTGGTATTTTTTTTTTACTAATAACTTATTTTAGAATAATGAACAATAATAACAACAAAACCTTTAAGTTACAGGATATTCGTGAGCCTTTATAATCTTGATCCAGTCCCTCTTGCCCACTTACCACTTAGCCATCCCTCCACGCCAGTGCGTCTCAAAGTGTAATCCCCAAGGCAACAGCGTCAGCATCACCTGCAAGTTTGTTAGAAATAAACATTCTGGGGCCTACTCCATTAGAAACTGAAGCAATCTGTGTTTAACATGCCCTTCAGGCAATTGATAATAATTTTAGATCCACAGTCTTAAGTCTTCACACATGAGGCCTCTGCTGCATATGAAGCATTTTCTCCATTCTCTACCTGAGATACCTCTGCTCATTCTTCTAGACTCTCATCTGTGATGACTTCTCTAACACTTCCCCTCCTCTGCCATCACAGTCCTCCTGTGAAGTGTTCATCTACTCTCCTCTGTGCTAGCATTGCTTTCATCTTCATTTGGATTCCCCTAAAAGAAGACCCTAAGGAAAGAACTCTGGTCCAGGCAGGTTATTTGGTAGGTCCAGGGAGTGAGACAGGAAACAAAGAAGCCAATAAAAGATATGTTTTCAATTCACTTCTCACTTTGGGTCTCTGGAGCTTAATGCCCAGAAAGAAATTTGGGAAGGCTTAACACATAATTCATATACCTCAAATGAAAAGCACATACTTCAGAGTTGTCCCACTTGAGGGCACCAAGCAGCTAAGCTGTGTGTATACCGACTGCCAGGAGTCATTTTTTGGAGAGCTACTCCAAGGGTGTTAATTCCTCCGTAGTTGGCATGCCATACAGGTGGTCAAAGATGACCTCTGCAGCCAGAGGGAGTCCTCGGGCAAAGAAATTCAAATGCTGGCGTGGGAAATGGAACCAGTGTACTTTGAAATGGAAAGCAAGAGACTAAGTATGGGACAAGTTCTTTATATATTACAATTTGAGTACATACCCTGTTATGAGACTTAAGGTCCACATTAATGTATGAGTTTCTCATTGGCAGGAATAGTATCTTTTTTATCTTTATACTTGAATTAACACTGACATCCCCAGTATTAATGAAAGAATGAATTAGTGGTCAGATAAAACATACAAGTACTATATGCACATTAGTGAAGTAGTTATATGTAATAAATATTTCTAGTCGACTTTGAATGTTGGCATTTTCTTTCTTAGAAGTTCTGTTTCTTTATACATTTCATGTTTTTATTTTTTAATTAAACAATGTTTGCTTCTGCTCATTTTTCTTTCTGCACGAGCTCTATTTACTTGCCTGAGAGCACAGCTTATACTGATGTTAATCAAATTTCAGATGAAACACCTAAAATGATATAAAAGAATCTGCTCTAATTAAATAATAAAGTAACCCCTACAGGTTTAGACATGTGCCTTCAGGTGTAGGACAGAAAAAAAATGTAATGAATGTCGTAGTTTGGTGCCAAGAATATTTCCCTCATGCACTTGTGTTTTAATAAGACAGAATGTAAAATAGCAAAGGGGACCTGATTTTTATGATAGTATTTATTCATAAGGTAGTAAGTCAGAGATGGTGAAAGTTTCCTTGACTTATACTTTCTAGAGTTAGGTCAGATTTTAGTTCAGGGCATTTGAAACAATGGCGGATTAACTACATGGGTCACGCTGAAACTGGCCCAGCCTATAAATTTATCCATTTTGGAAAGTGGGGATAAAGAAATTCCCTGAATCCTTATGGGATCAGTGGATTCACCTGAAATGAGCATTGCACACGCCTAATAAGAGAGCCCTGGTGTATTTTGTTCATTTATCAGATATATAGAGATACACATGCGTATACACATATATCATATTTCATATACACACACATATATAGATAGATAGATAGACACGAAACTGGAAATCTACCTTGAAATTAATTGCCACCTCTAAGACTATAAGAGAGTCTTTCGGATACTTTACCAGTAATTTATGGGTGCAACTCCTAGCAAAATAGGTCATGTCCACTGAAGATGGTTCTTTTTTTCATTGCTACTTAGAACCTTTGATAGCCTAGATATTTTCTCTTTCCTAGTTCTAATTGAAATGTTACTCCGGTGTAATTTCAGCACTGAATATTTCCTAACTCCACATGGCACTCACTTCTAAATCCGTTCTTATTCTCTAATACTATTTCTGCATGTTCTAAGATCAACTTTTGATAGTAAAATGCATTTTTTTCTTTCTTTAGAAAATTATTTTATGATTAATTGACAGTTAAAAAAATCTTTTTGATAAGAGATCTGCAACCTTTCAGATCGGTTCCACTATAATAAAGCCCAGTGAAAATGTTAGGAAAAAAAAACAGCTTATATAAAGTACATTAATATGGTTGGCGATGACTGTTATGTGGGGGGAGGACTCTTGTTAATTATAACAATCTTAATAGGAAAGGCAGTGTGTGGAAGGTAATGGTCCCAGAGAAATTGCATGAGAGGAAAGAGAATTGCCCGTATAGAATAAAACCAAGTAAAAAGTTAATCGTTTCTATTTTATTTTTATATTTGTGTTATAGTGCTCTCATACCAAATATATATTTAAGATGGGCAATGATCATAACTTTTTCTTTCCATCATGGTCAAATGAATCCCAGTTAAAAAAAAAAAAAAAAAAAAAAAGGAGAGAGACATCTTTATTAGCTGATGTGAAGCAGTATGTTTCTATTTGATTAAATAGCCTCTGGAGGAAATGAACATTTGGGCAGCATATGATGCAAAATGTCATATTTTTCTATTTTTTAATCTTCCTTGGCATATTTGGAATTTGTGTTCAAATTATACTCTGAGATGATAATGACATGTGTTTTGCTTGACTGAAGATCAGACTCAGTTCGTCTTCCACTTAAAAAAAATTTCCCTCTTATTCTTCTTTAGCAGAAATATTGAAGTTAAATTTCTCATGGTCGAATGTACTCTCCCTCCCTCATTCAGAATAAAGACATATGACTCTATTCACTGAAATAGTTTCTATTTGCTCAGTTATAGTAGCAGTAAAATCAGCTTACACATAGTAAAGTGTCTGAATCTTAAAAGACAGGAATATTAGATCTACCTGAAGACTTTCCATTTTGTGTGTCAATGAAGAAATGTGCAGGAACAGGCCTGTATATTTCCTCATTCATTGTTGCATATTGAAAATAAAATTTATGAATGAATATATGAAAATGTAATATTTTATACATATAATTCTATAAGACTGCTATGAGTGTTATTATTGCCAACATTGATTGAGCACTTAATATGTGCTTATCAAACCTTACTATATTATTCCTAATCATTTTAGCAACTCATTGAAGGAGATATTTTCATACATATTTCACAAATGAGATTCATGAAATCAGCAAATTTAAATTACTTGCTGGAATTAACCAAACGCCATTAAGTAATAAAGCACAATTTCAAATCCATGTTTGCCTGCCTTAAATTTTATGTGTGGTGCAACCTCTTTGTTTTATAACCTTCTGTAAGAAACATGTCTTCCTTTAGAAGACATGATCTGCAGAACACTTTCCTATTAAAAATATAATAACTCAAAATAGATACCAGTTGCCTGTATTAAAATTAAGTTAATTAATTTTGAATCTGCCAAAATTAAGTTCAACAGTATTTATGGGTAACTGTTATTAGAAACTAAGGTGATTGAACCTAATTTCTACCATTAGAATAAAAGTTAGAATATAAATTAGAATGGAATAAATTACTTAAAGCAGGACAGAAATGTGAGGGAGGATGAATTGCTTCCAACTGAGGATATCGAAAGGGTTCTCATGGAAGAAATATATTTGGACAAAAAAAATCTAGGGGACATAACATTTGGTACCAAAAAGTAATATGAACACAGCAAGAAACAACAAAAAATGAAGAGTTCTTAAGGATATTCATGAAAAAACAAGATACTTTTTATTAGAAAGAATAGAACTGAACAATCATAATATGCTTTATAACCAAGAGGAGACTATGTTACAGAAGTAGATTTCTTATCTTTCATGAGATAATATGCTGTTTAGTCATTCGAATGACACCTTAAAAAACGATACATGCTATTCATCATCTTAATTCAGCTATAGTATTGCCTTACATTTCTGTTTAGAAACATACAAGATACTTTGTCTACCGAAGTCTCAGTTTTCTCATCTGCAAAGCGAATATAATAGTAATACCTACCCTAAAGTGTAACTGAAATCCTTAAGTAATGTATTGAATCTGAAGTATGTCAGAGTGCTAAACACACATCTATCACTGTGATTGCTTTTGCTAGATAAAACTAGATAAAAGCTCCAACGTCTCTTACATACCCTTGTGTTTGAATGAAGAGAAAGACATATTGAATATTCTTTCTAGCCATCAAATTTGAGATAAGATTTGGAAATTCTGATATCTAACACTGTATCATCTTCTTTTGGATTATATAGCAGAAGATAGGTAAATTCTGCCTAAGTTAAAAGACTCACCTTTTGGAAAGGAGACCGTGAACATCAAATCCTCAGAAAGAGTATTACCTGAAACTTTTAAAGAAATTTAAATTATTTTATCTAGACTGTGGAAACACTTTCTGTAGTTGATTTCTCCCAAAGATCCTAATATTAAAGGTAGCATTAGAGAGCACTAATAGCAAACTGTTTTTGCTACTTTGGGTATTTTTATAGGTTGCTAATTGTGCCAAATCAAGACATTGAAATCGCATAATTTTTAGGTTAATATTAGCAGAATCCTACATTTTTGGTTGGGTTTTATTTTCCAGAAGCAGTGCCGGAATAGGATACCCTGAATATTTTTTCCAGCATGACAGGACTGTCAAATATTATACCCTTTACACTGTCATTGGCGTGTTGGGACTTTGGACTTTAGCAAAAATGTTTATAAAAGGGAAGGAAGGACGAAGAAGATATATGGAGTTCCAGAGACACTAACAATATCAGGAACACATTTATTTTTCTTTTTGTAGTCAGTTAATAATCAGACATCAAGGGTTGATGAAGACACAGTTCATTATCTAACTATTTGAGTACTTATGCACTTAGCGATGTTTGTGGTATCTCTTCCCCAGTTAAAATAATATGCTTATTGAAGGTTCTCAAAGTCTAGTCCCCAGTTAAGTTCCTTATTTGTGTGTGTACATATATCTCAATGTGTGTGTGTTTGTGTGTTCATACATTTCAAAAAGTCCTCTACAGAGCTGCCTAATTCTAGGAAAAGGGGGCTATTACAATACCCATTTTAGATACTCTCCAGAGGTTCATGGCCAATGAGAGACCAACAAAGTTTTAAAAACTTTGAAATCTAAAGAATTTTTAAGATTTCCTAAAATATTATCGTTGCTGTTGTAAGCTGTTTGTGAATCCTTACAAATGATGTCATCCATATGTATCTAACTGTCATTATTATTTTTAAAGTCACATTGGTGAGTTCTTTAATGTAAGGTGAATTTTATCAATGTCACTTTGTTCTGAAACAGTCCTATTTAAACTATTAGAGTTCTTAAGTGATAGTGCACCCTCATGCTTAAATGAGACCTGGTACATTTGTGAAAAATGTGTTTTTTTAAGGATTGTGTTGTTTCCTAAATCATCCATAAGAAAAGCTACTTTATGTATTCTACTATGAGAGGAACAATTCTCTGAAAAAACATTAACCTATTTAGAAAATTATTTTTATATAGATTGAGATTTTTAACAATTCTGAATTGTGTATCATGTTATAAAATATGCATATTGCCTGAGATTGTTAGTTAATAACAACAGCACTAAAATGTTATTGCTATTCATACTTACAGTATGCATCCATCCTTGTCAAAATGCCTTGTAACATAGGCAATATTAGTCTTGCTTTATTTATAAGACAACAAGATTCAAAGAGATCAAAAGATTACCTAAGTCTTTATGGCTCCTATATGGAAGCGAGAAGGAACCCTTACAAATTACGCATGAACTTTTTTATCCATTCATTCATTCATTTGAAAAATGTATTAAACACTTATAATATGTCAGAAACATTGCTTGGTACTTTGTACTTGGTGAAGGAGGCATATTCCTTTCTCTAAGAGGCTCATGTTTGACTGGGAATGACCACTCTGTAAGTACATAATTAGACCGAGATAGTAGTATGTTAATAGAAGATTTCACAGAGAGGGGAAGTTTGTCTTAGGGTGTAACAGTTTCAGGGGAGACAGTCCTCATAGAATAAAGAGACATTGTAAGGTTGGAGGCATTCTAAGATATAGCATAAAGCCCAAGTCAAACAGACTTTTTGGGTCTTTACGAAAGTAAAGTCGGTGTTTTGAAGTATAGATTGCATTTTGTGCTATGTGAATCTTACTCTTGGAATTGGAAAGGAAGAAGGAATTTCAGTAGGCTAGAAAGTGATATGAAGCTGACAATGGAGATGTGTTGGAATGTGGTGAGAAGAAATAAGTGATTTGATGACAGACCGTGCAGTGCTACTAGCTGAAAAAAAGGCAAATTAAAGATTCTTTTATGGTTTCTAATGGATGGGATGTTGAGACACATGACACATGGTGGGAATAAAAGGGAATATTGCTCATTAAGGATCACTTTGAGATTTCTAACTTGGAAATAATTAAAATTACAAGTAAAGACTTGGAGGAAATAATAAGAGATTGCTAACATGTCATAGTTGAAATTCACATAGAATGTTCTCGTGAGGATAATTCAAAAGATAGCTAGATGTAGAGCTCAGGCGAGGGCCTGAACCTGAGATGCGATAATCATGTTGTGTGTGGCAGAATTGGCCACCATTTTGTTTTTTTAAAGGTTGATGCTTTTTATACTTTTTCTACTGTGTATACATTCAAGAAACATAATATTTTAACATATTTGTATTCATATATAGCTATTATAGTATAACATTTATATAATATATATGTATATTTTTTCAAAATGTGCTGTTTTGTTTACATTGCTATATAATATTTTAGAATCTTGAAATCACCCCTTAGTCTGTGTGTATTTCACACCACATCCACCATCAGAGTCTCAGTGTCCTTTCCCATCACCTTGTCCCCTCCTTCCTTTCTCTCCCCTCTGACCCACATGCTTGCGTTTGTGAACTTTGATGGTTTTTTGTGTTCCTTTATTTTGTTTCTTTATATTCCACATATGAGTGAAGCCATCCTGTACTTCTCTTTTTCATTCTAGCTTATTTTGCTTACTACGATACCCTCTTGTTGTGTTCAAGTTCTTGCAAAGGGAACAATGTCACCTCTTTTTTAATAGCTGCATAAAATTATGTTAAGTATATATAACACACCTCCTCAGCTTCTATATTCGGTCATCTGGTGATGGGCATTTAGGTTTTTTCCATGTCTTGGAAATTGTGCTGCTATGAATATAGGAATGCAGATATTTCTTCTGATGTTTTTGTATTCTTTGGGTACATGCCTCAAAGTGGGATTGCTAGATTGAAAAGTCGATTCATCTTTTTTTTTTCTTGAGGAGTCTCCACATTGTTTTCCAAAGAGGTTGCACTAGCGTACATTTCCACCAGTAGTGTAAGGGGTTCCATTTTCTCCACAGCCTCCCCAACACTTGTTGTTTCTAGTTTATATATATATATATATATATATATATATATATATGTATATATATAAAATTCTCACTGGTGTGATGTGATATCTTATTGTGGCTTTCATTTGCATTTCTCTGATGGTGAGTAATTTAGAACACTTCTTCATGTGTCTGTAGGCCATCTGTGTGTCTTGTCTAGAGAGATTTCTATTCATCTCTGCCCTCTTTGTAAGTGGGTCATTTTTGTTGTTGTTGAGGTATATGAGCTGTTTACATATTTTCGTGATTAAGCTCTCTTGTCTGATGTTTGTTGTGTACATATCTTCTTCCAATTTTTAGGTTGCCTTTATTTTTTTTTAAGTTATGTTGGGTCTCAGTGAAGCCCCATTACTTATGTTTAGTCTGTGAATACTTTTAAGCTATAGAGGCAGAGCTGAGTTGTACCAAAGACTGCATGGCTAATCAAGTCAAAACCATTTATTCTTGAAAACTTTATAAATAAAATTTGCTAAGCCCTGCTATTGATGTTAATTGAACCTTTAATGGGGAATGGGATTTTGTAGGGAAATGTCCAGACAGGAAATCTAAGAAGGTCAACTATAATAACTAGAGTTCTTTATGAGTAAAAAATATCTGTCTTCTTTCAATATGTCAAAAAAATCCTCAGTAACTGGAAAGAGATCACATTACATGTTGATAATGGTGCTACAGTTCAAATAAAGTCTCTTTTCTGTTTGTTCATATGGGAATAAATGAAAAGTTTTTATGAGAAACATGGGAAACAAAATGTGTAGAATTTCAGCAGTGAATAGAAGGAATAAAGGCATGAGAATGAGTTTCTAAATTCAACTGTTATAACCACTATGAGAAACTTAAAATTAAAGTACCACTCCAAACCAGTGTGAAGCCTGACAGGCATACTCATAACCTAGGGAGGATTAAGAAGAAGATAAACAGAGTGCTACAAAATAAAATATCATTCCAGAGCTGTAAAATGCTAGTAGTAGATACGTTGAGAACAATAAAGCTGAATGAGAAAGATACCACTGTGGTTTTTTTTTTCTTTCTTTGCTTTGTTTTATAAATCTTTAAAATTATTAATTTTTTATTACCAAGGAGAGTAGAACTGACAGAGTTGTGGGGGGTGGTCTGAATTAGGACAGTGACTTTCTACATATACTTATTTTGGTCTGTATATGTGCCTTACCTTAAAAAATTAGAATAGGATCTGCTATTTAGAATATATATTTGTATATACATGTACGTTCCATTTCACACTATAGACAAAAATGAAATTCTTAAGATTACAGATCTAAATGGAAAAAAAAATTAAGAACATTTCCACGACCAAGTAGAAGAGAGTATGTTAATGAATGTTGGGTAAAAGAAGGTATCATAAAAATGTATAAAGTGTCTATCATAAATAAAAATAAGAAAATAGACTATAATACATATATTAATAATTCCTATGCATAAAAGACAGCACTAAGAGAGTGAAGTGAAATCTAGAGAGTGGGAGAAGACATTTGGAATATTCATGTAATGATATGTGGGCATCCATAATTGGGAAGAATTCCTGCAAATTGTTAAGAAAACAAGACAATTCAACAGCAAATGGAGAAGTCCTTGAGATGTGAAAATGGACATGAAGGGGTGTTGTAGGCTGCTAACAGTGTTCTATATCTTGACTTTTTTTGTATCTTTTTATAGAATGATAACTTGGTAGTAAATATGTGTGTTTTACTTTTTACAATAGCAAAAAGACTGGTCACCTTCACAACATAAGAAATCCAAATGGTCAAAAAAAATGGGATGAGCACGACAGCCCTGTTACTGGTCAGGGACTTGCAAATTACAACTGAAAGGAGGTGTCACTATATACTGACAAGAATAGTTGAAATTTAAAAGTCTGAAAATATCTAAGGTAGTGGTGAGACAATGGAGCAACTGGAATTCTCATACCCTGCTACTTGAACTGTAAATTATAAGTTGAAACATTAATTTTAATATACTACACTGTTAAGAGTGAAATCCAGTTGGCACTATTTAGTAACATTAAAGATGTTTGTAACCTGTAGTCCTCGATATATACTCTAAGGAAATACATGTGTACACATTCCAGAGGAATGTTCACAACCAGCATTATAATAGCCCCTAAAGAGCTATAACCCAAATAAATTTATTAGCAGTAAAAAAAAAATTGTGATGGTATATTATACAGCCACGAATAAGCAACAATTTGGATTAATCAAAAATGTATTATATTAAGTCAATGAATGCTCACATAAAATAATACATATTATGTGGTTTCATTTAAATGTTTTCAAAAACTGAGAGCAACCAAACTCTTGTATTAAAAATACATTTTTTTATTACAGACCTCCAAGGGAATGATTGCCATAAATGTTAGGAGTGAGATTATGTAACAGGGTCAGGAGGGTATAGTGATAGAGAGGAGATTAAAGAGGGGTTTTTGTCTGCTGCAAATTTTTTAAATTTCTTAACTTGGGTGATCGTTAATATGGGGTTGTAACCACTATTTATGTTAGTACTAGTTACATCTAACAGTGAATGATTTTTTTTTAAGGAAAGATACAGGTAGGAATGAAGGTGAGTAGGCAAACAGAAAGGAAGGAAGAGAGAAGAGGAGAAAGAGCTTTATTTATTTTTTTCATGTAGTCGTTGACATTTTTGTTGTTCAGCCTGGCCCTGGGTCTTGAACTCTGGACCTTGGGATGTATGTGGGACTGCTCCGAGGTTTACTAGACCATTAAGTCACCAGGGTGCACCCTAAATGATGTTTGTAAGATGAGCAAATACATAGTGTTTAGAGTTAGGCATGTTCAACTATGCTGGAATAATGATTCAGCTTCCATGCATAAACTAATGATAGCATCTGTTTAATTGCTTTAACTTCTGAAATTAAAGATAAAGTCAGGTCTTCAGTGTCTAATCCCCACCAGAGAGACACTGACATGGCTTGGATTCTTTCTAGGTGATTTGATTTGCCTTTGGAAAACCTAAGCCCAACAGAGTCAGAATGTTAGCAACTCTTTCTCCTCATATTTGCTGTACATTTCTAAACACTGTTCTAAAAATGCAAGTTCATTCATTTCACTCCCTCACAATTAATTTTAGGAGGTAGGTGCTACACTGTGTGTGTGTGTGTGTGCGTGTGTGTAACTGAAGGAACATCAATCACATCGTAACATCATAGAGGTGTAAGATGTACATCATCGTAAAAATTAATTTGTACCTCATACACTTAGTTGCCCAAGGCAACACAGTAAATGGTGGAGCCAGAATGCCATCCTAGACAGTGTGATCACTGTGTTCTCTCTGCTTGAAGAGGCAAGATCATGAGTTCAGGTACAAGCCGGGTCCAGTGAATGCTTACCGTGAGCTGGACACTCAAGTAGAGTCTCACTGGATATGTGTGGGTTCTGGGTTCAGTGTATAAACTGGACGTAAAAGAACAGAGTGCAACCTAGCAATCCAGGGTAGTGTCTAAGGAATAAGAAAGGAGTAGGGCAGGGGTCAGGAGAGTTAGAATCATAGAAGAGCTCCTCTGAGTGAGTCAGATTATGTAGAAAAAACTTTCCAAATGCTGGTAGACTTAGCTTTGATCATATATGTTTTTTTTTACTGAGGAAACAAGAATAGGAGAATAGGGGTGGGGTAGGCTTGGGAGAGAGGGGAGCCAGGTTTGATAGTTTGGGAGCAAATAACTCATTTAACTTTTATTTATCAGCACCTATAGTTTGACCACTAGACTTTAGCCAAGATCCTTCCCACTCACCTCATGAAAGATGGAATATGTAGGGGGAAATAATCAGCAAGCCAGTGCTGAGTTTGCAGACCTAAGTATAAAGCTACAATGGATATGTCAGAAGGCTACTAGGGTGTTATTTATTTAAATCTATTTCATGGAGTTGAGCACCACCTTAATGGCCTGAAAGTGTTAAAGTATGTCCCAAAGTACCTAAATTACTCCCTAAATGTAATTTATGCTGGAGAATAATCTGACTAACTTGATTTAGAACAGCAGGGAATAAGTTATGCTGCACATAAATGAAGCAGCAGTATAATTTTAAATACTGCTTGCATAGTGAATGAGAATTTTAATATTTGCAAAATTTTAAAATCACTTGATTTATTATCCATATGTTTCTACTGACATTTTTTGTCCTTTATTTAGTTGAGTTTACATTTCCTCTCAATGCCAGGGAAAAAAGGCAACTTTTTTTTCCCCCTACTAATAATACAGAGGGTGAAAAATATTTATTTCTCCTAATGCTCTTTTTAGTATCTCTTGTTGTGGTCTTTATCTTTACTCATGGACAGTCAAATTAATGGAGTGAGAGGAGATTAGGGAACATAGACTGACTGATGAAAGATCAAATTTATAAATGTAACATTGTAAAACTAGCAAAATGTGTATCTGTTCATTTGGAATATTTCTTGATGGGAAAGAGTTTAAGCTTATAAGTTGTCATGATAAAAAATGAAATTTTACATAGTAAATTCAAGAATAGATTTAGGCTTCGCTGTTAACAACGCATATTAAAATGCCGAAAAGCATATTTTAAAATTTTATGTGCTACTTGAAATGGAGCTTAAAGTATTATTACTCACATTAAACGCTATTGCATGTAAAGTACATGCTATTATTCTTTAATATTTTGTTTGAGTGGAGTTACTCATTTTAGCATTAATTTTCTTAATAAAATTAAATCAACTTTACAGTTTTCAGTGTTTTAGCAGTTGCAGGCTATATTGAATATACTTAGATATTTACACAATGGCAGTGTAAGTTGTTCAGATCAAGTTTGAAGAGGGCAGAGGTGAGGATTATAGGAGCTGGGGGAAAGAGATCTAGAGGGATGGAGGCCTTTCAGGAATATGGGACTTAATGTCTGGCATCCCAAAACCCTGGGGCCATAGCAGCACCTGGAGAAGCTGCATGTCCTCTGGGGCCTCACGTTTTTTTTTTTTCCATGTCCATTTGTTGTGACTCACAGATGTCAATGGAAATACCCTGGCCCTTGGGCTATTTCCCTTATCTCCCTGCCTCCAGGGAGGGCTTGCACAAAAAAAGGGCTTGTATGGTTTTCTTTTCTTGGTGAACTTAGAGGAAAGATAGTCTGAAAGGAAGGGAAATTGGGAGGAGGCTCTGTAGAATGTAGTGGATGGTAATTTTCCCAGTGATGGAAGGACATCTGCACAAAAGACCTGGGACTGGAAATGTTAGGAATGGGAAACAACCTAGAATGAAGACTGGACCATTGCCTACAAATATTAGAGAAACTATCACCTCCCAGCAGCTGAAAGTGCTGGCAAGAGGATGGTTTTGGTGATGGGGTAGGAGACTGATGACTTTCTATGATGAAGGAGTGGTAAATTGAGACAATGTGACAAGCTCTCTGCTTTCCGGTGAACTGATACCTGTTTCTTGGACTATGGCAGCAGAAAGGGAGTTGGAGGTGGTCCTCATTACATGTAAGACTGCCTTTTAATTTCTTTTTTGTTTTTCTGAATATCAAAATATGAAACGTACAATGAGGAAAAACTTGCCAGCCCAGAAAAATATACAGTGAATGCTGTAATCTGTGCCAACTCTGCCTCAGTTTTTTAGATCCTCTTTTTAACAGCAGTTATTTGATTTCATTGATACAGTGCCTATAAAGCAAATCTACACTTGTTTTTTTTAAAGGGACTAGCACTCCTAAGATGTGGTTTAAGCCATTAATTGTGTTTTAGACACACTGAAAATGTGTGAAAGGTAAATTCTTGTTAAAGTATGCAGAACATTTCTGAGCTTATTTTGTGGCTGATGGATATGTCCATTTGGTAAAATCTAGGATGCTTTTAATTATAAAAGACAGAATTTTTGTTTTTAAACAAGCTGTAGTTAGAGACTGCCTTTTGAGCTAACACTGATTGCCTTTTTATGCTACCTGAGGAGTGTCAGTTTAGATATTTTTAAGGGAAGAAATATAGTTAATCATTAGATGCAGCGTCTAGTAGAATAAGATGTACATGCAAAGGCGTATAAAATCATTGGAGGATGGTAAAGAAAAAGTATAAAAACCTACAGATTTCACTTTAATTGTTGAACTAACAAGTTGAGACTTCATCTTGAAAGAAGGAATTCCCAGCACAGAAAAGCTTGGTTGGACAGACTCTGGGAGACTCAGATCATAATCCCTGGAAGATTTTGGAATGTACATATATTATGAAATATTTTTTCCCTTGGCCATACACTAGAATCACATGGGTGTTGTTAGAAATATCATTTTCAGCGTGCCCTGGTGGAATAGCAGTTAGGTCAACCACCTCCGAAGGAGCATAGTCTTCCTATATCTCAAGGACCTGGGTTGGTGTCCCAGTTCCATGGTGAAAAACCAGTGTGAACAACTAAAGAAAAATAAAATAACCTGCTTCTTCCTCTTCTCTCATGCTGCCTGCCTGCTACTTGCCTTCACTGCTGTCCGCAACTTTCCTTTTAAGGAAATATCAATGTCAGGATCCTACCTCCAAAGATACTGATTTAATTGGGGTCCTGGAGTCAATGTTTTGTTTTTGTTGTTTTCATGTCCCCAAGTGATTCTTATGTGCACCGGTGTCAGGGTAACTTATCAAGCCCTGATTCCTGTCCTTTCTGCCTCAAGCTCTTCTGTAGTCAGAAGATGGCCGCAAAGCTCCTCGTACATATTCTTTTCCTATGTGATATTAGCATATTACCTCCCACTAAATTCCTTCAGCATGCCAATTAAAAATGTTACTGAGTTCAATAAAATAAGAATAAAAGAAAGCAACACTCGGCATCTGGTTTAAGCTAGTATTTCAGTTAGTTGATTAATTGCCTATATCTGTCTGCAATATAGGTTACATCTGTCATCCTGGATGTTTGAGGATGTTAGTGGATAGATTTTTGGATCAAGAGTAATATGAAATTTATTAATGAGATAATTTGATTTTGATCCAAAAAATTTGAAATGGAATATCTAACATCAAAAATTTTGTTAGATGTTAATATATTTTCGTTATGATTATAAAACTCCACACTAGTTGTTTTTATCTTTGTTGCAGTCAAGAAATACATTGATATTCAGTTTTAAAAGGAAAAATTTACATCCTTTTATTTTAAATTTCAAATAATCTTTTATATTCAGTATTATTTCTGTTCATTGAAGTTGGAATTTACAAATGTGAGACCATCAGAATGATATCCTCTGCAATATAATGCAAAATATATGTTATGTCCATGTAATTTGTTTTACAGAGTCCATCAGTTTTTCTTGATCTACCTTTTTTTACCTCTAGACAATTTGACAGATCTGTTGAAAAATGGCGGCGATTTCATTATGATATGAAGATACTTAACCAGTGGCTAACAGAAGCCGAACAGTTTCTCAAAAAGACACAAACTCCTGAGAATTGGGAACATGCCAAATACAAATGGTATCTTAAGGTAAGTTTTTGGGATCTATTTTTTAAAACGTTTTATTGTTGCAACATCACAACTTCTTAACTGCTTTAGGTGGTTTGATGTTAACTTTATGTTGTGAAGGACAATAGAAATTTAGAATTCCTGGCTTTGCTGTTATGACGACACGTGCTAGAACATCATCATAATGACATCATCATAATAATCATGTTAGGATACCATGCTATGGACTTTTTGTGTCAGGAGGAGAGTTAGAAGAGCAATAACTGGTTTATCTGACGAGCTGCCAAGTGTAATTGATCTGTGTTATAAGAAAGCATCTTACCACGGGGTGTCCTGTGGCTTTGGGGCAGTGTGAATGCTTGTCTTATGTTAGAACCTGTCCAGAAAGAGAACTGGTGGTATACTTAGCAATAATGTAGTTTCAGGAAATATCCATCATGATGAAATTACAGTTATGTTCCCTAAAGACAATTTGTGGTGATGTAGCAATATTTCTGTATATTCTATTGACAAAATGCCTTCTGAGATAGTCCAGAGGCCAAAACAATGCAGAGTTAATTGGTGGTACTTATTGACTTTGTCATGGTTTATGTTAATGGGAATGCAGCATATGGATTATAACTACTGAATAGTTTAATTTCAACTGGGTGTATCTTTTGAGCAAACAGATAAAGATAAATTGAATCGGGGAGGATGTGTTTTAGATAATAAAATAAATAGTTGGTGTATAATAAATATGATGTGTACAGCACGAAGTCTTAAGTATTTGTGTAACTTTTGCAACCCAGTTTTTTCATGTAGCAATTTTCAATAAAGCAGATTTGAATTGTGGCCAATTTTTAATGCCAGAAAATACTGATTGATACAGATGAAAGCAAAATAAAAGCTAAATTATTAAGTAGTTCAGACATTTCAAAATGCTAGACTCATAAGCAGCATCATATTCAACTTTGCACTTCTCCAGGTACAAATATTTATTGCATAGTAAAAGTGCCTTTTGCTATTAAGGAAGTAAGCATGCATGCATCTATAAACGTGGATGCCGTGTAAACAGAGGCAATAAATATTTTAAAATATATATAAGTATGTGTCTATCAAACTTTTACACAACAGCGTTGGCATTGGAAAGAGTCAATTCCTGGATTTCTTACTTGCTATCATGTAAAAATTCATTTTATAATGCCACTAAAATGAACTTTGAGCTAGTGCAAACTTTACTAATACTGACTAAAGGCAGACATTTCCGTGTCTCATAAGGTGTTTGGAGTTCTTAGGGAGATGTGTAAACCTTTTGTCATTTCCAAAGATAACAACACAGCGTAGTCACGCATTTTTAATCTGCTTTTATTATTAAAATATTAGATACTCATTTTAAAAGAATAAAGTCATAGAAGAGTATATATGCTTTGATCGTTCTCCCCTGAGAGTGATTGTTTTGGTGTGGGTTTTGGTACATATTTCTGGTCAACATGCTTGGATCGTCCACTGAGCCAGAGCTTAGCATGCAGAATGTTTAGTAGGGAGTGCTTGGGGAACAGAGCAGTTGCTTTATCAGGTGCCTTAGTATAGACTTTTTTTTTTTCAATGTTTCTTGTTCTTGTGGTCTGTTCAGCTTCACTTATCTATGGGTTTACAGTTTTCATGGAATTTAGGGAAATTTCAAGCATTATTTAAAAAAGAGTTTTCTGTCTACTCCTCTTTTTCGGGGACTTCTATTACACATATGTTAGACTGCTTAAATCTGTCCTACTGCTCATTGATATTCTGTTGTTTTTATATTCAGTATTTTTCCTCTTCAATTCATTTTACATACTTTTAATGTCGTATTGACTAACCTAATGTTTTTCAGTATCTAACCGGTGGTTAGTTTGATCTGGTATGTATTTTTAACCTCAGAGGTTGTTTTGTATGATTCAACACATTGTTGAAGTGTGATTTGGGTTTTGGTTTTACATCTTTCATGTTTCTACTTAACACCAGTCTCCCTCTCTCTTCTTAAAAGTACGGAATACAGTTATACTGTTCCTCTCTACTCTATCATCTGTGTTTATTTTCTAGATCAATTTCAGTTAAGGTTTCTCCTCATTGTGAGTATATTATTTTCCTGTTTCTTTGGATGACTGGTATTATTTTGATTGATGCCAGACTGTCAATTTTAATTGTTGAGAGCCTGATGTTTTTGTGCAGATAAATATTCTTGACCTTTGTTCTGGGACATAGTTAGTTGATGGGAAACAGTTTTGATCCCTTGGGCATCTTCTGTTCATCCATGGTAAGATCTGATAAGAAGGCTGTAAGTCTAGGGCTAATTTTGCACCAATACTGAGGTGAAAGCCTTCCTCTGATGCCCTGTGAACGGTGAGCTTTTCCACAATGGCTGGCAGCAACAGTGTTCTCCCCGGCCATATGTAAACTGTGGTGATTGTGTTTTTTAATCATTTTGTGTGGTTCTTTCCCTACTCACGGGTAGTTTCTTTGCGTATAGGAGCTGCTTAGGACTCAGCCCAAGACTGGAAGGGAGCTCTCTACAGATTTCCAGTGTGTTCTCTCTGGGTATCTGTCCCCTTTCTGGTATTCTGCCCTGTGAACTCTAGCCACCTTCTTGGCCTCCTCAGTCTCACTTCTATGTCCTTAATTCAAGGAGTCCTCCTGGCTTCATGAGAGTTCCTATATCCTTTATTATAGCCTGACCTCTCTCCAGACTGTAAGCAGCGATAATTGTAGGGCTCACCTCATTTTATAATATCTCATACATTACTGTCTTTCATTGTCTCATGTCTAAGATCTTCAAAACCATTGTTTCATGTATTTGTTCATTAAAAAAAATTGTTTTTCCGAGAGCTTAAGTCTGGTCCTTGCTACTCCAACTTGGTCAGATACAGAAGTCTAAAATACAGGATTTTGATGTTTGATCTTTTAGAACATTTACTGCTATGCAGTCTTGCAACTATTTAATAATTTTAAATGCCTTCAGTATGTTCAAAGCTCCTACTTCTTGACTGTGTGGTTAGTTGAAAGCGATGAACAGTTTATCAAATATTTCCCCTTATTTGGAATTTTTCTTAAAAAGAGTATTTAGTCCATTTATACATAAAATAAGAAAGGGAATGTTGAGTATTTATAGAAAATTTATTCTAGCTAAGAAATTGTCAGTGGTATAAAAAAAGCATCCTCTAAATAGTTAAGGTATTTTTCCCCTGGTATTTCTAGGTTCAAAATCACATATATGCATAAATATATGCACATATTATGCTTGAGGGTTTCTTTCCTTTCTGAGAAAGTCTTTGAAAAAGGGCTCCAAAAGAAACTAAGGGACCTATGTTGATAAGACAAAGAGGTTCTTCTGTAACTTCAGCAATCTTGGCTATCATCGTTTGACTGCTAATGAATAAGAAAAAGAGTTTGTTTTTTTGCTAAGAAAGTATATTGTGAAACAGGATATAGATGGTGACTGTTGGCAGACGACAGATTTATTGACATGAACCAGTAATGGTTGCTTTGACGGAAGCCCATCAAGCCAACACATATACACAAACACACATATACAGGGATAACTGAACGTTGAATCCACCTAAGTGCAGTTTTCGGCAAAGATAATCATGTGCAGATATAAAATAAAATTCAGCACATGTACATGTTGTAAGCATGTCTATATAGAGTTCTATCAAACTGCATTTTATTTATCTTATTAACTTAAAAATAGACAAACCAGTGTCCTACTGACAGTTGGGGTTGTCATTCAGAATAAAGCGAATGCTAATACCAGAGCGATGATCTGATTTCATGCAAATCAATTATCTTTCTCCTTCACAAGTGAATTATGGTATGAAATATGTAAATTAGTATTATTCAAGAATTTACAAATATCTCATACTACCATGGGAAAATTATTTTAAAATATCACATTTTCACATAAGAAATTATCATTGTTATATGTTATTAAAAATGATCTGCTAAGAAATGTATTCAATGTTTGTGTATATTATGTACTCACCCAACAAGCAATATTCAAGTACATTTGAAAAGCTGGATTACCCATAAAAATATTGCCATATCAATTAGTCTCTAATAGAAATTTAGAAGATTGGCTAATAGATAGGATGTCTCATTCAGAAAATGTGGGTTAAATCCCATCTCCCTTAGCTCAGTGACTACAGAATTTCGTAAAGTATCTTAGGTCTCCCTCATAACTCTTTCTCTTTTCTTAAATAAAAAAAAAAAATGAGATGCATATAAAGCATTGGGAATTGCATTTCCCACAAAAGAGCTACTCATTAAATGTAAGATCTTATGACAACTAATCACTCTTCAAAAGTGATTAGCCTATATCTTTTTTAAAATGTACACAGTTACTGTTCCCAAATATATGAAATGCAGATTGAACAACCTGGGAATTTCATTAGATCCCATTTTTATGAATTATAGCATGTTTCTCAAAGTATAGCTCTTAGATTAGCAATTGAGGAAAATTCCACTTCAGCCAAACACATCCTCCTCAGTTAGCTGATATTTCTGCCTACTCATTTTAGAACTAACAAGAAGAAATGTTCACTGGAGTTTTCAAAGGGAAAGCTAAGCACCATGAAGGAAAGTTATTAAAATGACGTTAACTCACATAGTGATAGAGTGAATTGGAGTACCAACAAGTACCTTGAGTGAAAACAGAGGAGTGGACATTGTAACAGGCCCTAACCTTAGTTTTGTCTGTTCTTCTGGAGTAAAAAGAAAGATGTTTTAAAACCTGGGCTGCTGTTTAATTGAGTTGAAAATTCTGGGAGTTGACAGTAGAAATGATGAACATCTCCATTAGATTATTTAAAAGAGTTAAGTATTCTTGCTATTAATGGAAATGGAGCCGGTTTATTTTTATGGGATGCTGCTGCTCATTGAGCCATATTAAAAATTAACACACTTTCTAAGGAATGTTGCCACGGGCGAGCATGAGACCTTGAAATCTTGAGAACTTCCACTTGAAATCAACCTGTAGAAGTAAACAGAATTGTAATTGTTTAGCCTTTAAATCAACAAATGTTAAGCAAATACAGGCAATAAAGCAAAGTGTTATTTTGACTTGAGATAACCTGCTGTTTTGAGGCCAAATATCATCTCCTTAATGTTAACTTAATTCATTTTCCAGCACACCCTACAATGTTACTGTACTTTGTTTCCATATAATATGCATTCTATGGTGGGTGTGCAATAGTTCCCTGTATGGTACTATATATATAACTTCAATCAAAAATTGTTTGCTCTTGAACATAATGATGAATCCTACTTGGGATTAGGATACTGAAGTCAGCATGGACTAATTTTGTCATGCGGTCATGTCCAGGTTCACCATCAAATCTCAAAAACTGAGAGTTAAAAGGCATGTTCTGGTTATGCACAATATGCTTATACTTTTTATTCAAATTGGAAATGTGCGTGACGAATGGAAAATGACATATAAACAGTGTAGTTACAGCAGGAGAATCTTATTGGGATCTCTCAGATGAAGAAGGAATTGCAGAATCCAAAGGCCTTGGAGCTGAAGAGCGAAAGCAAATAAAGGTTTGGAGAGTGTCAGTGGCAGGTTGAGCTTCTCTTTGGTTCTGCCTTATCTTGACTGTTTGTGATTGAAGAAAATTCTAAAATACTTTGATCCCATGCTTGGTAGTTTAAATTCACGGAGCACCTTGGAATTTGAGACAGGTGAGTCTGTGCAAAGACTATTCCTCTTAAAGAAAATACCCGGGGTTTCTACCTCTCCTCGCCCTGCCTTTGGAGCTTGCTACTTAGAAAACCATCAAGGAGCAGGCGTCGTCCCTGAGAAGTCATTGGCGTTGTTCAGAAATAAACAGAGCCGAATGGACGTGCATTGGTCGCTGACACCATTAACTAGAGAGAGTGAGTTTTTGTATTTTGATCTGGATGTCCTTTAATACCTAATGGGTGGGTCATCTCCCTTCAGGGACTCTAGAGGAGATAACTGATTTGGAATTAATCTGGATCCAGTCAAAGGCTGTCTAGAAAAAGGCATATGGTGTAAAAGACCAAATTGAATTCAAGTATGTTTTCTGTATAGTCAGTTTTTGCAGTGCTGATTTCACCAGCTGGCTGGTGCATTTGACGGCTTCTTAACAGGCGCGCTGCTGGAACTCAAATGCTGATAGAAACTTTGATGAAAAAAAAAAATCACTTGAGTAAAAATTTCTGCCATCTGTTGCCCTTCCTTGGAACCCCAGTGTCAAGAATAATTTGTAGTATTGGTTGCCCTTTATATTTCCCCAGCAGTAATAAAATTTCATATGATTTGCTTTGGTGGTCACAAAGCTATCCTGTTTTCTGGAACTGGAGAACGTACACTAACATAGGGAAAACAGCATGAAAATTCATTGCTAAGAGAATTTGTCTCTAGTCACTCGCTTTAGGGGTACAGCAATGTATAAATATGGGAATACATCTTAAAGTGAGTTTTTGATGTTATTAGCTGGTGGTGGCATGAGAATTCAGTCTCTTAATACAGCTAAACAGTTGGGCACTTCATTTTTACATAAATATTGTTAGTCGTTTATTGCTGCTTAGAAACTCCTCTACAACTTCTTGGCTCCTATGCACCTTTTTCAGAAGCAATAAATAACAGATTTATTGGGAATTTGGCTGTGTGGGAATTCAGAGAGGGGCTCTAAATTGTTCCCCATTAAATGTGTCTTTCATAAAATAAGTATATGAAAATAATTGGATAATTTCAATGGCTTGTTCTCAAAGTTCTGTTGTCCGCCATGTTTGAGAAGATGACAGACTGCCATACATTATTGGAAAGACTCGGAAACAAATACTATAACTTACTGTAATAACCACAGCAGTAAAGAACTGCTTAAGATGCACGAAAAACAGGCCATCCCTAAGGGATCTCCATTCTTAGAGTAAGAAATCATCAAGAGAGTAAGAATCTAAAAAAAAAAAATAGAAATGAAGCATGCTAACTGAAGATTCCAAATTGAAAAGAAAACCAAAAAACCGAACAACACATGCTCACATCACCATAGAAGCAATGGGTATCAGACATTATTCTACAGTGAAACGTAAGATTAATGCTAATATAAGTAATTTGTATAAAGTATAATACTTTGCAAAGTGGATTATCCAGTCACACTGATCTTGCTGTTTCTCCTCACATGCCTTCTTATTATTCCTGTTAATGCTTGCTCCTTCCGTTAAACTTACTTTTCTCTTTGCCTCAGGGTTCTTCCCTGTTCCCCAATCCTTATTCCCTATATTTCAATGCCCTCTCTCTCAGCACTTTTGACACATCGCACTATTTGTAAATATAGTGCTCAAATATTGTCTTCTCACACATGGATTTTGTACCTCTTTCAACCTTACCGAGTACCTACATATAGGTTTCATGCCTTGTCCCAATTTTCCTACTTCACTTTCTTCATACCATTGTCAGTTATGGAAGTTGTAACAAGTTTGTTTGTTCATCATCTCTGTTTCCTAGTAAAACATAAACCTTTCAGGGGTCTTGTGTTTTGAGTTACCAGTATCTCTTTAGTACATAAATATTTACAATATGTAGTATGTACAATCTCTTATTGGATAGAACACATATATCATTTATTATAAGGAATAATTGAGTGAATGGAAGCATTATATGTGTTTATTTAAATTGATATATAGCCATTGATATATAGCACTATGGAAGCTTGATGTGTGTGGTTTACTCTTCATCAAATATACAGCACAACGCAACTACTACCACGTATCTAATAGTCTTCTACCACTGTCCATTGGACCCTCACTATCCTTTACTTCCAACCCTACCCTTCCTTTCTGGTAACTTCAGTTCTGTTATCAGAGTCCAAGGGTTAGTTTTTGCTTTGATTTGTCTGTGCCTGTGCTTTGTTTCTTTATCTTCCCCGTATGAATTATAGCCTCAAGTTTTAGTGTTTCTCCTTCTGACTTATTTCACTTAGCATAATCCCCTCTAGGTCCACCAATGTTGTCTCAAATGGCAGGATTTCATCTTTTTCATAGCTGAGTAGTATTCCATTGTGCATCTATAACACATCTTCTGTATCCATTCATCTATCAATAGGCACTTAGGTTGTTTCCACATTTTGTCTATCGTAAATAATGCTTCAGTGAACATAGCTATGCATATTTTTTAATTAGTGTTTTCATATTCTTATGATAGACAACCTCGAATGACATTGCTGGATCACATGACAGTTGTGCTTTTAACATTTTAAGGAACTTCCATACTGTTTTCTAACTTAATTGTACCAAGTTCCATTCCTGCCAGCAGTGTACACGGGTTTCCTTTTCTCTATACCCTTGCCATCCCTTCTTGCTTCTAGTATGTTTGATAAAGGCCATAAAGAATTGTATTTTTAAAATATTATTTGTTTAGACAAACTAGCCTCAAACTTGTCCTTACTTGCATTTTACCTCATCTCATAGGTGGGGAACCACCCCACACCTTGACTGAGCTGCCCTCTCCTCCTTTTTATGCAGAGAACAGGAAATTCTCATATGTGTTAATAGTTTAACAATACAATCGCTCTGTTCTCTTACCTGTGAGCATTTACTAAATACTAGAATCCATTAAATAAGCATTTATTGTGAGTCTACTGTGTACAAGGCAGATACTTTGCTTGCTACTAGGAATAGAGAGTTGCAAAGAGCTTTTCCCTTAATAAGCTCACAGTATCATGAATTGAGCATATTATGGCAAACGTAGAAGCACGTGTTAATATTTAAACCTTCCAGAAAGTCCTAGAACCAGCCTCAGGGGAGGTAACAGCAGTTATACGTGTCCTCGACTTTATTTGATGCTCTTCCATTACTCCTCTGGAATTCTCAAGCTCAGTTGGAAAAATATGACTTTGGGAACCAAGAAAGAATGATATTCTGAAAGACAACATAGGAAAGAGCTAGATATGAATGCATCCTATCAGGGGAGTGAGAAAGTGTTGTAAATTTGAACGATGATAAAATTGACAAGTTATACTATAAGAGTCCTGTTCACAGATGAGTTGGTTCAGAATGAACTATCCATCAAGCTAAAGAGAAAGTATCTAGACATCAGAATGTTAAATCTTCCTACTATATAACCAAATTATGAAATTGTAAGCCAGAGACAATATTTGTTTACAAACATCAGAGTAAACAATTTTTTTTTTTTTTTACAAAATTCTTACTCTTTATGAGGCTATAATTGAAAGACTTTACTGGCATTGAGGATATTAAGTGTTTTGATCGAAACTAATAAGGAGGCAAGATTCAAGGACATGAGTATCAGGAAAAATAGTAGCTCTGTCTGATAGGAAAGCATATCAGTATGGTACCTTATTTCCTCCTGAGGCTTTATTGATTCACAATTACTTTTTATTCATCAATAACGAATGATAGTTTATAACTTTATTGTTTATTTTTCATTCCCTCCTTGCTCTAGGTTCTTTTTATTTGATCAGAGTCTTTTTGCAGAGTATTTCTGAAAAACACTAGACTAATATGCTACCGTAGAATCTAGAACTTCAGGTGGAACATTGATCCTGTTATTAGTATTATGAGTGACTCTTTCACCTATGACCTCTCTCAGAGTACTTGCAATGAACTACATTTTAATGCAGTTTATAGTGCACTTAATATTATTGATCCTATGACTATTAAAGTCTTAAAGAACAAACTTATGGGGCTAAAGCCATCCAGCTGTCTGTTTTGCAAGTAACATTTTGTTGGAACGTAGGCACACTTATTTATTTACAAATTTTCTATGACTGCTTTCTTGCTACAAATACAGAGTTAAGTAGTTACCATAGAAATTAAATGGCCTGCTTAGATGAAAATATTAAGTATATCTATTTACAGAAAAGTGTGCTAACTCTTACTTTATAAGATAGAGTACTACAACATTGCAATAAAAATGCTAGTACCCTTTTTACCCTCTTTTTAAGCCTGTCTCATTATTTGATATAACAGAGAAATGGACTTGGGACCATGCTCATAAAACCGATTGAAAGTTGTGACAATGAAAAAAGGAAATCAAAATAGACTTGTTATTAAAGTCAGCTTTCAAGTCCATGCATTAGGAGAAAAAGTTTGATTAAATGTAAAAGAGATGTTAAATGCATTTAAATTTTGAAGAGTATATAGCAAAAATTTTTACTGACAGTACCATGATTTCTTGAGTTTCAGCTCAGTCTTAGAGGGCAATAAAGTATTCTAAGAGAGTTCTAGAGGTTATCCTCCCAAAGTCTTTCTAACATCATCTCACTGTTCCTACACGTGTCCAAAGCTTAGCCAATAATATGCTTTCTCGAGACCTTTAATTATGTGGCAAGTAACAAGATTGATGTTGATCCATTCTAATGAGAATGCATGGTTAAGACCCATGCATGCATGAGAACCCTCTGCAGTATGACCTGTGATGAACCTTATTCTTTGATTGTTTCCCTCATTCCTGTAAATGCCTCTGTTTCCTTACCATGAAGGCCCCCCTTATGAGCAGAGGCATTTTCTATGGCTTATAAATGACTGGAAACTAGTGTCATCAGAGAAACTGAGAACTCTGGCTCTTTTTGTAAAGATGTTTGAGTCCCCTTAGAGAGGCTGCAAAACATAACCATTTGCATGTAATGAAAAGTATGCAATACTTAGAGATTGATGTGCAATTTCTATTTGACAAGCGAGAAACAATTAGGATCAACTGTGGCCATATATTCTAGAATACCAACGTTATTTCCACACTTTAAGTGTTGTTGGGTCATTATATGAGATTCATAATTTTGTCCTGTTGTACCCACTTTTGCATTACCATTTGGTCTTAATTTATTATCCCCTATTAAAAGTTTTTAGGTAATTTGTTCTTATTGCTACTCAGACATTAAAATGTCTGCAGGCTGTGAAAATGAATAAATTTAATGTGCCAGCATAGTCCTCCAAATGCTGGCATTACAACTGATAGTACAGGCTTATATTGTACTGTAAATCCTAGTTAACATGGATTTATTTTGAAAATCCCTTTTTACTGCTATTTTTAAATAAAACATTTTATCCTTGAATTTCTTGTCTTTAGTAATATATGGATTTTGTACGTGCTTATAAAAGGGCAGTTCATATACTTTTACATACTAATAATGGATTGCTGAAAGTGACTTAATTTTAAAACAATCATATATATATATATATATATATATATATATATATATACACACACACAAAAACAATGTACTGCACCACATGGTTTAGTGGGAACTTATGAACATTTAAGTTATATTCTACAATGGGGAAACTCATCCAACATGTAGTTCATAGGAATTTGCTATTTTGATCTTACAACAAAGGCTGTCACTAGAAATGTGTTCATGGAAATTCAAAAAATACATAACCATCCAAGATAATTTCACTGAAAGGAGGCAGAACTGTTCCAATCTTTTGTAGTCTCCTTGGCATGTTTTAGGAATAGATATTTTGAAATAGAATTATAATGATGCTCATAGTCAGAGGAGGACATGATACCAGCCACTTCACTAGTGTACAGAATTTGGTTAGTTGTCCCACCCAGAGGATAAATCTGCCCATAAGAGAGAACCTGAGTACCACCACCATTAAGTTGTAGTAGGAACATTTACCCTGGACAATTTCTTATGTTTCAGTTAACTTTTGCCATCAGTGCATTTATCCAGCACACTTTTACATTGGAGCTACTCCTTGTCTGACCCCGTGCTAAGTGCTCTGGATGTTGAAATTGACACAATCCCAATCTGCTCACAGAGAATCAAGGTTCATTGAAGTTGTTAAACATTTAAGCAGTTAAAACGTGAATGAGATATTCAGTAGTTGGATATTTAAGGAATTAAAATAACATCTAAGAGGTATAATAGAGCTAAGGGTAACGCCAGGGGAATCAGGAAAGAGATAGCAGAAGAAGCAGCTTCTCAGGGGCCATGATAAGGGAAGTCAGTGAGAGGCGGCTACAGCCAGAAAAAAGGAAAGACATCTGAAAAGTGATGGTGCTGGGGAAAGGTATGATATGTTAGGACATGACGAGAGGCACTGTTGGTCAGATTATGGATGAATGGAAAGAAATGACAAAAAAGATACTGAGGTCATCATTTCCTTTTATCATTAATTTAATGTTTTTTAATCTAGTCGGCTAGTATTTTCCCAACTGAGTCATGAAATCCGTTTGTGAATCACCGCATTTGTTTTTAGTGAAACAAGATAGAAAAAATCAGGGCTCTTCAACACATGGAAGTACTTTTTTCATAGATTTTTTTTTTTGTTTGAATTTTGTATGTGTATGTGTTTATAATTTAGTTTTTGAAAAAGAATCCAGTTTAGGAAATGGATGATTGGGGAGATGGAATAAAGTCAATTTTACAAAAACATGCTCAGAAAGATGTGATGAAAGATTTGTTTCATTTTGGTAGTTTTTTTTAAAAAATGATTTTAGCACCTTGCTATTTAGAGATTCTAAGGAATATTACTCGATATGATTTTCAAAACTAAAACCCAGCAGGATAGGTAGAGAAAGGTTGTTATTCTTACAACTTTTTACAAAATCTCAGAAAGTTTAAATAGCTTATCCAAAATCACAAGGCTAATGAATGAAGGTCCTATGACCCAAATACCATGTGGCTGACCATGAGCTAGAAATTAGAGATACTGAGAAAAGATTTAAATTGTCATTCTATTTATAATAAGCATTGAGAAAACTAATAAGGAGAATCATGCTTGACAGTCTCTACAGGGCAAGACCCATCTAAGAGGCTTTACGGATATTAAGTAGTAGAAATAAAACTTCTTTCACCCATGAAAATGAAATGTTTATTGATGAATGTACCCTTCATTACACCCATTTTGTCATGTCATATTCTCAGTAAGGATAAGACATGACACCTTTATTACTATGGGTTTTAACTTGACCTATAGTATATCAAGATCAAAATATTTGAAGGGTTTGTTTTTGTTATTAGACATGATATTAAGGTTGCTAATGATAATAATATCAATCATAACACAATAAAGGACTTTATAATTTATGAAGTCCTTTTAATTACATTGTCATTCTCATATTAATCTCCTGTTGACATTTAGATTTGGGGGATCATTTTTCACTGTAAATGCAAGTTACTGGTGGGATAAAAGATACAGGACCACTCATTTATTTCTCCTTGATTTGGAATAAGTAAGGCATTGGTAGGAAGATAGATTTGGGCCGGAAGTTGTCATTTATAGAAAACAGGATATTGGCGTGTGTGTTGCAAGGACTGATGTTTCTAAGAAAGCCTTGACAGTGAAAGATTTTTGGTTGCCACAAGGAAGAGCCCTTTGAAGTTGACAGTCTAGGATTTAATCTGTCTCCCTTTCAGGACATCCTTAAGAGAAAGGCCACCATGACACCTGTGGTCCCTTAAAGGTAAATTTGGTTTTTTTCAACATTGCAGAGCTGCAGATAATAGAATTATTTTGCTCATTCAGTATTTTTTTGTTAAGAGACAGGGTAGTTCTGCCTATCCAAACTTTCAGTGGTGAGCTGCAATAATGCTTCCTATGCTCAGTGACCTAACAGCAATGGGAGTGGCTCTGCCTCATGGGAGTGGATGAGAATGAATGAGTCACAGTCCCAGCACTCCTAAGAAGGTTAGTCTAGTGCCCAGCGAGAGAGATCGATGAACCTCAATGTTGGAGTAACACATTTCTCAAATTCTGTATTCGTGCCATTTTGTGGGAACAGGGAAGAGGAAATGATGAACTCTGTCTGGGAAAGTCAAGTAGAAATCAGGGTGAAAGAAGAAAAAGTGACCTTGACCATGGAGACCACCCATTCACAGGCCAGGTGGCCTCATGAAATGTGAGCTCTCAGGAGAATTGAAAGGACTTTAAGGGTCAGTAGGTGAGCGCAGGCTTTGGGATAGAGAGTGAAGGAATGGGCTGGCTGGTGGTTTGGAATACTTTGTGAAGGATGTTATATGACTCACTCACAAGTTTGTGTTTTAGCTTATCAGTAGCACAGTTGCTGAATATTTAATCAGAGGAATATCTTCATGTATCTCCTCAATTTTTACATTCTAATTTTGGTGAGAAATTTTAAGGGAAAGCTCAAGCTTAGTATGCTCCAAAAACTAGAGCTTCACAATAATTCTTTGAGGAACTCATCTGACAGAGTATATGATCCTATTATGATTATTTTCTTTCCTCACATTTCATATGTAAACAATGTTAAAATGGTTTATTTATACATCAGTATTCACCTGAAGGTGTTCTGTGTACTGCATGCTTGAAAATAAAGCATCAAACATAATTAAGATGAATTTACTGTCACTAGAAAGTACTCAAGAGTCCTACTTTAAAGGACAGTATTACTTTAATTAAAAAGACTTGGAGGAAACTAGTGCTGTTTTGAATATCATTCTCTGCTTTCTCCAAATCAGGCATTAAGCTCTCACTGCCAAACTGGGCAGCACTGCAGAATGGTTACCTTAGCTGAGTGAATTTTGCCAGGCAACTTTCTCTGTATAAAATTAAGCAGATAATTGTGGAGGCTCTTTGTGTGTGCTAACTATTATTCCAGAAAATTAGGAACTGAGCCGTGAAACTAAACAGATGCGCAGTCTCAAGAAAAAAATACAGAAAGGTGTGTATTGTGATATTCCTGTCTTTACTTTCCTTTTTGAAAATAAATACTCCTCTTGGGGAAATATGGTCCTCCATATTACTGCCAACACTTCAATAATCATTTAGCAGTTCTCAGCGATTTCTGCTGTTTGGCTGATGGTGACTTGGAAGTCCAAACCTCTCATTGCACAGAACTGTTAATGAAATAGAGAAGTGAATGACTTTCCCTGTATCATTGTTGACAATCACCTCACAGTCAGAAAGGGCCCTAAGTAATGTACTAGGAGCTAAGAGATAGCACAGCCTGGTAAGAGGTTAAGACAGAAAGGAAGAATAAATGGTGTCGGAGAGGAAGGGTCATCCCCTGAATTAAGCAATGAGAGCTACAGAGGGAATTGGAAAGTTACCTTCAGCTCCTCCCTAGACAATTTGTGACTTTGTTTAAATGATCAACATTCCATTTAGTTCTCAAATAACCCAATGAAATAAGATTGAGTCTCTTTATTTAAATCTAAACTCCAGAGAGTTAAGGAACTTTCCAGGAAATAATCTGTCTCCTCCTGGGCAGAGGGTTTTAGAATTTGCATAGAAAGAGTTTCATCCTTGAAACACCAGACCAGCCTAATCAGTGGCAGTGACGTCATAGTTAATGGTACATTTGTGCAAAATTGGAATAAAATATTTAACCATAGCAATATTTTCAAAATCCTGGGATCTGATTTACTTTGAAGTGTCCCACTTGGGTGAATTGCAAAGTTCTTCTGCATCTTCTAATTTCTCATAGCATCAATGCAGCAGTGAACTAAGCCAAGTTTTGTTGGATATACACATGGGGTGATTTCTGGGGTCTCCTCCAGGCATAGAAGTGTTTTCCAAAGTTGGCTGATCGTATGCTTCACAATATTAGGTCTCTCTCTATAGCTGCAGTGTCCAGTTTACTAGCCAACACCCACATGACATCTCGCAATGTGGCTTGTTTGAATTGAGACGAACGGTGGAAGTAAAATACACACTGGGTTTTGAAGACATAGTGAGAACATAAAAGGCAATAAAATATCTCATTACCTGTTAAAATGATACAAATTTGTCATATTAAATTAAAATGCATTGCTGAAAGTACATCAGCCTGTTTCATTTTGCTCTTTAACGTGGCTTTTAGAAATTGTGAAATCACATATGTGTTTCGCATGCTCTTTCTGCTGCTTTGTAAGGTCTGTTTTGCTTAGTTTAGAATGAAGTCTGATTTAATAAGGCCCCAAGTGTTTTTTATAATCAAGAAACTCTGGGACCTTTTTGTGGGGCATTAAATAAGTGGTGATCATTATAAAGACTGATGGAAAAAGGCTGATGGGGAGGAGTGGAGGAGGGATTGGGCTCCACTGCCCTCTTCCCCAGCATTGCCCCTTTCCCAACCTCTTCTTGCCCTTTTTTCATTCTGTCAGAACTGCAGAATTCAGTGTTCTGATTTAGCAAAAATACTTAAAAGTGTAAACAGTCTTAACTCTCTGCCGAGATTTTACATTTAAGAAAGAAGTATTTGTTCAAGATCAAGGGTGATGCGGGTGAGGGTGAATGAGACACACTCATGAGACGCTGGTTTCATCCAGAAAGAATTCCTGGAGAGAGCCGTTTGGTCAGGAACACAGCAAATTTACTAAAAGCAAGTGGAAGCTCCCTGTGGGCCCGGAAAGTTACATCAAGGGAATGCACACGTGTGTGTACGGCCTGTGCTGCCTGCCCCTCACTCAGGCAAAATGGATTATTGTGAATATATGAGGAGTGGGGGCTTCTTTCTTCATGGGTATGTCCCGGTTACAGGGTGTGCCCTAGACTCAAGCTACTAAGGTGGGGTCCTTGATTTTTGGGGACTTTGCTCTTAGATGTCTCCCATTTTGCCAGTGAGTTTTCTACTCATACATCTGCATACTGCCCTATAGATTTAAAGCTATGCTGTCCCTGCATTAAAGGGTAAAGGGTAGCTGCATACTTTGTGAAATAGCCGTGGGGAGGGCATGTTTTCAAGGTAGGAATTGCAGATGCTTCTCGTGTTCAGCTCCTGGGAACCCTCCCTCTTCCCAGATGTTCACACAGAGTTAAAATATGTGGAATCAGCATTATTTTGTGATTTGGCACCTGTGAGCCCTGGGTCTGCAAGTCCTTGCTTCTGCTACCAGCTAGGCACCCTGCAGGGCTCAGTGAAAACCCACTGCTTCCAAAGGGTAAAACAAATGAACTTGGCCCAAGGGGCTATGTATATTGGTCAATGCTTAAACGAATGTGGACTGTCTCCTGTAGTTTACCCAAGTTGAAATTTGTGACCCAGCCCCTAGATGAACTACTAATTATTGATCTCTGTTTTCATGGTGCCTGAGGAGAAAAGTTATCAGAGGAAATCAATGTCCAAATTATAGTATGTATCTTGGCAATGGAAGTTATTGAATTTTAGCCAATTTTTGCTATTCTTTCATTTATAGTATGAGAAGGCAGTGTAATGAAGCTAACTCTCACTGTCCTCACTCACTTTTCTCATTACATTCACAATAAACTCATGTCAATATACATATACATTTCATATTTCCAAAGTTTTCTTTGTGTATTTTGAATCACTTTGCTGCTGACGGAAAAGGAAAAGGAAAATGTTCTGTCAATGGCAAAACAGTTTCATTTTTAGTTTCTTAGATTATTCTATATGGTATTCAAGATCCTGATAGCAAACGGCATTGTAAAACTCAATAGATTTTCAGATACCATATATTTTTCAAATGAATGATTATTTCAGATCACAAATATATTATAGGTCAATTGGGGACCTTTCAATACTGGAGAAAAATATAAAGAAAATCCGTAAATCCCACCACCTAGTGTCAAAGTAAAATTTTGTTAAGAACTGGAATTTTCATGGAAATCAGGGAGAATATTTCTCAGATTTTATTTAACACATTAATGTGGGAGTTAGTAATACGATAAAACAGATTCAAAGACGATAAAAGGAACTAGTGCTTCTATAATCAGTGCATTTTGAAAGCTGGAATTCTGAAATACAATTGAAAATGAGAGTCAAAACAACTGTTTTGGGGTGGCGAGGACCTTTTCTCCTGACTCAGTAGGTTCTGTGAGTTGGCGTATAATCAGATAAACATCACACAGATTGACAAGAGAAAAAATGTAACACACCTTTTGTACAGTTAGGAGAAACCCAGTAAAAACTGAGTCAGCCAGCAGTATGGTAGAAGTCACCACCTTAAATATCTTCGACTAGAGAGTTAGGATGTTGAGGTGTGAGGGGAAGGGGAAAGTCAGCCAGAGGGAGTCACCAGGAAAGGCCCAACAAACAAGGCTTTGACCTTTCTGCAGATTTAGCTTGCTGCCTTCCAGGTACTACAAGGGAGATGCCTTACAGAAGGATATTTTCCTTTACACATGTAAATATCTCTTACAAAAGGGCAACCTCTTCCTCCCACCTTCAAAGTCCCTCCTCCAAAATGATCCTTATGCCAGAGAGACATTTTTGAGGTGGCAGATAGTGGTTCCCTACACAGGGTTATATCCTAGAACTTTTAGAATTGCATTCTCTACTGGATTCAAAAGTCATTTGCATCACATCAGTTTTCTACAAATTATCGATCAATTTTACAGAATTCTAAAATAACTGACCCCAAGTTAATAGCGAACAATAAGTAAAAAAAAATTGCATTTCTTTGGAAATATAAAAGCCCTTTTGAGCATTTGGAAGGGCGTGTTGGATTATACCATACGGTTATTTAAAAACATTCATTCTTTTACCTGAAGTCCTAATTTCAGATCGTTTTTTATTAAATTAAGAGTGACTAGTGTTAACTTCAAAAAATATTTTTCCTTCTAGAGTTTTTTTTTTTTCCTGTGGATTTTTGGGATATAGTTGAAATGTGTGAAGCTTTTGTCATCCATTATTCATTCTACTAGATGTTCGTCAATTACTATGTCGCAAATATTTACGACTCTTCAAGTGCTAAAGAGTATCAGCAGTACAGTCTCACTCTGATAACATGGTTCACTAAAAGTTTCGACACTTAAAATAGTGGCTTTTTTGGTACGAAAATCGTGACAATTGGGCACTTTCAGTAATCACATGAATAGACTTTTGGGGATTCCGGTTACAAAAGAGCCATGTTTGTCAATCAAAACAATTGTGACCCCTGTAAAAGTAAATCAGTTTGTTTCTATCAAATTTTTTAATTACCAATTATGATAAATGGAAAGTCGTTGAATTGTTGCCTACAAAATTTCTCTTTTTTATCCCTCTATATCATTATAAAACCATTTGAGACAGCTAGTTTTTTTTGTGATTGATATCATGTGGTTTACCCAAATAAATAGCAGAAATAAGGCTTAGTTGTTCCGAGATACCTATTATACAAGTGTCTAATCCAGGAACCAGTGTAAACACATGCATTTAAAGATGACACTTATTACTTGAAAACAGCCTACTGCTTTCTAAAAGCGATAGGAATATAGAGTAAATATAGGACAGAAAGAAATACATAGCAAGAGAGTTAGAAACATAGGCATATCATCCCATATATTCTGATCTAAAAGTCAGGTCCTACAGTTCTTCTGTATAAAGCATGTTGCGTGGTTAACATACAGATGCAAATAAGTTTCTTTAGCTGTGGTCTTAAATGGAAGTTTTACATAGGACAAATATCTTTAGCATTATGGTGTTTTAGAGCTACTAGGAACCAGCCTCGGATTCCTATTAGTTTAGCTCATCAAAGACGTATGGAGCCCCTGTTATGTGCCCAGTCAGTGTCAGGGAATTAACGATAGGAGGAAACAATGCAGGGATTCTTTTCTATGTACTCCTTTAGCAGTGTGGTGAAGTCTGTGAACGCCTCAGAATAATTGTTTTAAATACGCAACACAGATACATAGGCTTGCAAAGGACACCAATGAAATACCATTGTGAAAATAAGTCTCACCATTATGATGTTATAATATAGGTGCTGCTTTTAATACATTAAAAATAGCATAGCGACAGGTGTAAGTACTGTCATTTATTTTCTTTTGTGTGGTAAAAGCATGTACCATGAGAAGCACCGTCAACATTTCCAAACATTTTCTGTGCTATTTTTAACATGTATTTTATTTGCTAACTATAGGCGTTGTATAATGTGTGTGTGTGTGTGTGTGTGTGTGTGTGTGTGTGTGTGTGTGTGTGTGCGCGCATGCGTATTCGTCTTGTATAACTGAAACTTTATATCTGCTGGAGAGAAACATGTCATTTCCCCCTCCTCCCCGCCCCTAGCAGCCACCAGTGTATTCTCTGTTCTCTACCTCCATGAGTTTAACTAGCAGAGAGGTCTCATGTAAGTGGAATCAGGAAGTATGTTTCATCCTTTGTCCTATTTCACTTAGCATAATATCCTTCAGATTCGTTCATATTGTCACAGATGGCAAGATTTTTTTTTCAGGCTGAATAATATTCCAGTGTATGTATATCCAATATGTCCTTTATGCGTTCATCTGTTGATGGACATTTCGTCGTTTCCACGTTTCGGCTGTTATGAATAGTACTACAGTGAACATCGCGGTACATATTTTTTTGATATCCTGCTTTTATTTCCTTTGAATATCCATTCATAAGTGAGAATTGCCGGATCATATAGTAATTCTATTTCTAGTATTTTGAAAAACCTTTTTCTTTTCCATAGTGGCTACGCTTTTTCCATAGTGGCTGTACCATTTTGCATTTCTACCAACAGTGTAAAAGGGCTTTCATTTCTCCACTTCTGCACCTTTGCCAACACATCTTTTTTTTAATATTTTTGCTAATAGCCATCCAGTCTGGTGTGAGGTGATACCTCATACCTCATTGTGATTTTGATCTGTACTTACTCTGATGATTGGTGATATTGAACATCTTTTCATATACCTCTTGGCCATTTGTATGTCCTCTTGGAGAAATATCTATTCAGGTGTTTTTTGCTCATTTTAAAGGAAGGTTATTCATTCATTTCTTCATCTATACATTTTATATTTCATTACAATAATTTTATAGACTTGATATTAACTCCCTATCTGGTAAATGGTTTTACAAATATTCCCCCCCCCCATTTTGTACGTTGCCTCCTCACTCTGTTGATTGTCCCCTTTGTTATTGAGAAACTTTATAGTTTAATGTAGTCACACTTGTATCCATTTTTGTATACATTTGTGTACATTTTTCGTGTCCTATCCAAAAAATCATTGTGAAAACTAATGTCATCAATATTTCCCCTAAGTTTTCTTCTTGGAACTTTAGAGTTTCAGAAAAAAAAAAAACACATTTATATCATTAAACTATTTTGAATTGATTTTCATTGGTGTTGAAAACTAAACAATATTTCAAGAAGTCTATAATAACTCTAATGTGATAAAGAAATATATATTGTTTCTGTTAGCAAAAGTCATAGTTATAGCCAATGTGACGTGGTTTCTTGCAGCATGATTTGTTTCTTAAGTCCAAAACAGAAGGGAATGTTTATTTTCAGGTAAAATTTGGTGAAAGTAGAGATGAGGTGTTTTTCTCATCTGAGTTTGCTCTCCAGTGAAAGTCCTTGAAACCCAAATGAAGAACACATTTGTATTCGTTGTCTAGGTGTGCTGTAACAAATAATTTTAAATAAGGTGGATAAGACAACAGATTTTTTTTGTCTCACAATTCTAGCGGTTAGAATTCTGAAATCAAGGTGCTTTCTCTTTAGACTCTTCAGGAGAATGCCCTCTTGTTTCTTTCTAGTTTCCAGTGATTGCCAATAATCCTTGGAGTTCCTTGATTTATAGATGGATCCCTTCAATCATCGCCTCCATCTTCATCTCTCAGTGTGTGTGTGTGTCTCTTGAGATCTCTTCTTTCAAGGACAACAGATTAGTGCCCCTCTTAATCCAGTATGATCTTATTTTAAAGTGTAGGACCCTATTTCCAATATGAATCTAAGATCCTATTCTGAAGTTTTAGTTGGAATGTGAATTTTGATAGCTCACTCTTCAACATAGTTCGTGTACATAATAAAGCAAGTTGGATAATTAATTGCTTGGTGTAGAAATCCTCAAGGTCTCTTCCCTCTGGAACAGGCTACCTTCTTCTGTTAATATGCACTTTTTTTTGCATGGGTTCTAGTCAAATAGACTGGTTTTTTTCACATTATTGTTGTCACTCCTTCTGGATTTCAGCCCAGAACACACTGATTAGTGCAAGATAAATCATCAGTAGAGTGGGATTCTTCTTCAATAGTGGTTTTCCTCCTTTGGGGCTGATTCTCGAGTCTCTCCCTTTCTGCCGGAGGCTTTCTTTACACTGACCTTCCAGTTATGAGAATATCTAAGTCTAATGAAAGACACAAAATCATAGATATTTATTATGATTAAACTTTCTATAAAACAGGTGAACTTTATATTTCAAAAGAAATGCACCCCTGCCTTTTTAAAATCCTTTAGCCCTTACATCTTCCATTTGCCTTCAGATCTAAAATGGACAATATTTTTGAAAGCATAATTAAAAAATCATTTCCTTGTAACTCACATGCTGTATCTTTTCTCACTTGCCACTGTAAAATCAGCCAAAAAGGACATTAAGTAGTATTAATGGGAAGACTAGTGCCTTTCATATGAAGCCATGGGGCGTTTTCTTTTAAAGGCTTATTCATTTTACAAAATGAAATGAAAATGTTTAATATTTTAAATAGAATTTTGTAAGATGACCCCCTGCCATTCACTGCTGATCTCAGAAGCCAACCTATAGATTAAGTAAAAAAGACTAAATACCTAAGATTATCCACAAATCCCCAAACTAATAAAAACTTAATTGAACAGAAAATGTCCAAATAGTGAATTTAATATAAAATTTCCAAACCATTTCTAATCTCAGTAAGGAAGATTTTTCTTTAAAAAAAAAGAGAAAGAGGCCCCAATATAAACTAACCATATGTGTATAAACTGAAAACGATAGTATTTCAACTCAGATGGGAGAGAGAGTGGAAAAATAATTAACGGAGAAAGACAGCTCTACATTGTTCATTAAAATTCACAGTCCGCCCTCATTTTGTTCATCCCATGACCCTAAGAGTACATAAATATGTGCATGACTGATCTAAACTCTTCTCCTTTCAATGTGTTCAATAATTTGAACAGTGGTTAATCAGCACATGCACATTACATGTGGAATTCGTAATTATTGTGAAACCTGACAAGAATTAAATACCGAGTCTTAGGTCCTTGGTTGTATTACACACATCTGAATATATAATAATAAAATACCTGTGTTTGTATATCTCTTTACTGTTTATATGTTAATGTAGTTAAATGGCTTGTGAAAGTAAAATACTCAGGGCTGACACCTAAACCTAGGTGTTCTTTTTGTAAGACCAAGGCTGTTTTTACTTAGCTCACCCAAAGAAGGGAGAACCACTGTGGAGTGAAATTTTTTTTATGCCTCGAACAATAATGTAGAAGCTTAAAAGTATTATCCAAGTTGTCGTAAACCTATTATTTCTTTACATTATGGAACTGAAAGACAGCATTAATGGCTAAATGCCATACTTTGCATTACTTCGTATTGTTTAGGCCTGGAAATGTGCCTGAAATGTACATTTTTTTTTCTAAAATAGCTTCTGGAATATTTGAAATCTGACAAGTAACCTGACGATTTCATGGCATACTTTCAAATATAAATGTTCAATTTTGAAGGTACAAGCAAATATTCAGAATAAATACCTTATCCATGAGCTAGAATGGAAGCTCGACTTAAGTGGATGAATGAGTTGACAGAGGATAAGCAAATACTGCTTTGGCAGCTTTATAGATGGTCAGCCTTGGAGGTACTCTTATTGATGTCCCCCAATCCATTTTGAACAAATCTCATATTTGGAGCAGGGCCTTTGTTAGACTAACTATGGTTTCAGGTTTCCAACACCTACACAGAGAGGGGGCAGTGGGTCACCCCCTTTCTTCTTACAACACCAATCTCTCCTGCCTTCCATGATATCACCTTCTGCCACACTGCCTCTTCCTTTCCAGTTTCTTCTGCCAAGTCCTTTTCCTCCCCTTGACTTGAAAGGCAGTGTTCTTCAAAATTTTGACCCCCCTTTTCTTCAGGTAAACAATGTACACACATCCCTCCTCACAAATGAGTATTTATTAATAAATCTTATGAGAATCTGTTTACACAAACATGTAAAACACGTACACCAATATAAATCATAAATACAATCAGTATAGGAGTGTTAGCATTTTCCTTTTGCACCCTGGATGGATTGTGTTAAATGTCTCAGGGGTGTGTACATCAGTTTGACCCCATGTTTTTCCTCTTTCTTTAGTTACTAGTTGCAGTTTTACCTTTATTTGCCTACTTTTATTGAGAAGATGTAGATGCGCAGGTTCGGTCCGTATTAAATAGATGATAAAGCGCCATTGCCTGTCATAAATATCTTATATTCCTCCACCACAAGTCTCCATTGAGCCCCCACTATCCTTTGATCCCAACCCCGACCCCTTTCCTTCAGTCCACATCTTAATTCTTCCGTTTCCAGGGACTATACTCTCCAGCTAGGAGACATCACCCATGTATATAGACTTAAATACCATCTTTAGTTTGATAGATTCTTGCTTTGTCTCTCCAGCCCAGAGTTCTCTGAAGTCCAAACATGCAAGTTCATCTGATTGTGTGATCCCATTCCTTGGCCTCCATTCCTGTATCTTTGACATTTCCTGTAACTCTTGTCTCCAAAATTTATCTTAAATTTGCCTTCTCTTCTGCTTCATCATCACCTTAGGACAAGTTGCCTTGATCCTTTTGACAGATGAGGCTGTTCCCTCTTACTATTGCTATTGTTAGTTCTATTCCATTCTCTATGGCAGTAAAACTGATCTCAAAATGTTAGACAGATAAGGACGTTTAGCAGCTTTAAATCTTTTCTTGAGTTTTTCTTGCAATACAATGAGCTATAACCTTCTTCTCATTCAGTTTATACTGTACTGAATATACTGTCTTTCTCTTTTCCATGCTCTCCTAAGTCACTCTCTCTTCATTCATGGATTCTAGTCATACCATTATTTCTTCACTGGAACATACCAGGGCCTTTGCACATGTTGTTTTTAGTTATTCTTCCTAGAATATTCTTCCCCCTTTCTTTATGTTGTTAGCTATTTATTTCCATTTAGGTAAAATAAAATAAAATGATGCCACCTCCTGCCCATACCCTCATTATCTAACAAAATGTGTATGTCTATGTCGATTTATAGAATTCTATTCAGCTTTGGAAAAAAGGAGCACGCTATCTTGATAAAAGGAACCATATGATGACTCTCAACATTACACTGAGATAAAAGTCACAGGCACAGATATGCATATTGGTATGCAGTTAAAGAACAGAAAAATGAGTTTGTGGTAATAGAAGAAAGTGGTTGCCTCTAGGATAGGGTTGGAATTGACTGTCAGGATGCATAAGGAACTTTCTGTCGTGCTAGAAATGTTCTATGTTATGTTTGAGTAGCAGTTACATTGATATATTCCATTATGAAACCTCATCAATCTGAACATTTAGATTGTGCATTCATTTTATGTAAATTATGCCTTAATGAGGACAAATCTAATGTTATGTTTCTTCCCTAAATTATGTCAATAGTTGAAGGTCATTTAAAGATTTAATTCAAATGAGATTAATTCTATAGCCATAATCAACTTGTTACATTTTTACATGTTGCTGAGTCGATTTTAGAGCACTGTAAATTAGCCTTACAATAAAATAATTATTTTGATGATTGAATAGCATAAAGTTATCTTCATTGCTCTTTAATGGCTTTTGCGGTTGCATACTCTTCTAACTTTGGGAGGAAGCTCTGTGGCTTGGTGGAGTGAGCATGTATTTTAGAAGAAGGTGGACTTGTATCAGTTGGGAGCCTCAAGAACTCATGGTGGATCTCCGCGTCTTTCACTGAAAAATGTGAATGAAATCTGGCTTACAAAGCAAAGATTCTTACAGTAAAAATTTGTTATACTTGAGATCCAGGGTCCTCCCTAAATCCCATCTACAGGTGTCAGTTTAAGGACTTCTATCATGGATTAGACTACACTGAGGTATCAAAATGAAAGCATATTTGTCAAAGAGCCTGTTGTGTCTGAGCATTAACTAGCAGGCAGTCTCTGAAGCCTGCTTTCTATCTTCCTTATTTTTATTTTCTGTGTAAGGATTGTGGATGGAGTCTGTATTTTTAAAAAGAAAATAGTTATTGCTTTCTGTCAGTTGGGGTAGATTTATTGACCATGTGCTAGAAGAAGAACAGTAAAGGTGAAATTTAAAAAAAAAAAACAAACCCACTAATATACCTAAGAGGACAAGTTGTAAATCTTTGTTTTTTAATTAACACTTGACATAGAAGGGGAATGTTATAAAGATCTGGAATATATGAAAGAATACGCAGAAGATATAAAATTATCTTGGAGGGTTTTTGCAATATTCAAAAATAGCATTTTAATGTAGTGTATTAGGGGCTTTTTGTTTGCATGTGTATTTGGGGATGTACATGTGAAATAAGGAAAAATCAAAAAAATTAACAGTAGCATATTTTTGCTTTGTGAACTGATACTAATGGCTCAAATCTTGCTCTATTTCCAGAAGAGCCTGGAATATGCATCTTGGAAGAGAGTCGATCAATAGGAATGGGAGAAAGTTTTTCTGCAATAATTAAAGTTACTATGGTCTATATAGACTGTGAATATTTCCAAAGTAACCAGGCCAGTTTGCATGCATGAGAGTCTAGAGTCCATTTGACAATAAAACAAAAAGACATCAAGCAATCCTCCCTCCCTCCCTCTCTCCCTCCCTCCCTCCCTCCTTCCCCTTCCCCCCATTTCCCTCCCTCCTTCCCTGCATTCTTCAGGCAGATGTGAAAGCAGGCAGACTAGCAGGCAGGAAGGAGGAGAGAGGAGGATGAAACATTTTAATTAGGTGTTCATTTTGATTGTTCCACTCCCCCCCCCACCACCCTGATGCTGGGCCATGAACCTGGGTTCTTGGACTGTATGTGTTCTGCCCACCCCAGCACCAGTTTAATACCTGAATCAGGGTACCCCACAAGTCTTTCTTTATAGCACTGTTATCTGTTTATACATTTTTAATGGTGATTCATGTATATGAATGCTCCATGTGTTTAAGCGTTAGTTTCCTTTCTTAAGCTTCATACAACATATGCTCAGATTTCTGGATCTCACAATTCCACGTGCGTATGAATGCAGTCTGTGTTAAGTCGGCGGGAGGGGTGTCTGTACATACGCTCTGTGACTTTTGACTCTCCTGAGAATGCCGAAATATATTCTTTTTCCTTTCAACAGTGATCATTGTAAGAATTATGAAGCCGTCTCCCCTTTTAGATCTTTTTGGCTGACTCTTATGCCTAACCGGTGGTAGGAAGTATGGTATCGGGGGCACCATGAGTTAGGGACCTTGCAGACCTTGCTTTGAATCTTGGGGGTCTTGCCAGCCTCGAAAACTGAGGGATCCAGAGACTTCTTGAGACTGAGATCTTGCCTCCTCTTAAGAACACCTCTGTGATTTTGCTTCCTGATCTAAAAAGTGAACATAATTACTTAGGTCATGGTGAGGATTACATGAGATAATACTTTTTAAGTGAGATCCTCTTATTATCATTTCGGATAACACTTGTCACGTTTTTAATCTCACGTTTAACTGTCAGTGTTTTGTATTATAAGCTCCAAGAGAGAAGACAAATCTGTCTTGCTCACAGTTGTACTCCCAGACCTAGCATGTGCTTGGCAAAAAGCAATAATTCAATAAATGTGGTTTTCGGGCTGGGGGCAGGTGGGGGAGAACTGGTGAGAACCCTATTCCCTTGTTCTCACTTATTTTGTCCTTGTTCCTTCACCCAAATAAAATAATGGAATGAAAAATAGTCAAATCATTGAAGGCCTTTTAAAACAGTCAGAGAAATAAAATGAAAGTTGGTCAGAGACTGGGGGGCCTGCGAAGTTGTATCATTTAGTAAAATGAAGGATCAGAGTAATTGAGCATGGAGAAGAGATAACTGTCTTCGAATGTGTGAAGGATTATTCTGCAGATAAAAATTTAATTTTGTTCTGCATAGCCCCAAGAGGTACAAAATCTCAGACCTCTGAATCGAAACTACAGGGAGACAGACTTTTAACTCAATAAAGAGCTCTCTAATAGCTTGAAATCCCAAAATACGGAATTGGGTGACTCAAGAGAGAGCCCTGAAGATATCTGAGCACTGGCAAAATGATGGGAAGTTGGAAGCTGGGCATTACAAAAGGGGATTTATAAGTCAGT
>RJWH01007110.1:0-44601 GCA_004363575.1 Solenodon paradoxus | reverse complement strand
GCTCTGGAAACAGAAATGCTCGCGCGCGGTGAGTCCAGACAACCCTCGCGAGAACCAGCGAGAGCAGCGGGGTGAGACGTGCAGCGCAGCGGCCCCCAGCGAGCAGGAGGGAGCAGTGCAGGACGTCCCGCTCCCTGTCTGCCTGCAGCACAGCTCAGCAGTTTTCAATGGATGTTCATTTCCTTATGCATGATGTGATACAAATATTGGTTTATATTATTTATAGAATAACTCTTTCTGGAAGCCGCCTATTTTTCATTTAAAGGCAGAAAATAGGGTGAAATTTGGCAAGTAGAGGTTCTACGCCAGCCACACACATACCAAGGACCAGGTTCAAGATCTGGCGCTAGGGGAGCAACCAGTGTGAAAAACTAAATCAACTGCTTCCTCCTCTTTCTGCTACCTCCTCAACTTCATTCCTGCCTTCATCTTCCTTTTAAAAATGCAGCAAATATAATTCTAAGTTACAGTCATAAACCCCTAGTTTCTAAATGTCAACCAACCAAAACCTCTCTACACTTAACTGTAAACAAAAATGAAGTGCTGACCCTCTAACCCTATTTTCTAAACCCCTAAATCCTGACCCCTATAATGTGATCCTGACACTAGGGGATATTCAGAACCTCTAACCCTTACTTTCTAGTCCTCATATGAACCTTAAATGTGAACTAGTACCAAACATAAACTGAAAATCTTAAAACTCTTAACACCATCAACCTAAACCTTAAACCCCTACCTTATTCCTAATCTCTAACCTAAACTCCTAATCTCACCAATACCCCAAATCTTAATCCTAACAGTAGGCTGAGCCCTAATTATAAGCATTTAAATTTTGCTTATTAAGATTAAATAAGCAAAATGAACCACTTGAGCTACTGAAAAGCTCAATCCAATCACATTACACACATAACAAAAATGCAGTCCTATCATATCAGTATAAATGTATATGTTGTACAAAAATAAGGATAGGAAATAACAGCCTATTAAAAAGTTTATGAACCATGAACATATCCTTATTCTAAAAATTGAAAGGTTGTTTGGCACACCCTGGGTGGAACAGCAGTTAGGTCACTGGACTCTGAAGGACACAAGCCACATAATTGAGTTAGAGTCCTGGATTTAGGGGAAACAACCAGTGTAAACAATGACATGGATAAAATTTAAACACTTTTCTCCTCTCTCTTCCTGCCTTCCTACCAACTTGCCTTCATTCCTGCCTATATATTACCTAAAAAAAACTAAAGATGGATAAAAATACTTATGCCAAGTGTATTATACAAAACTAACAGCAAAGATGCTCAATGTTAGAGACTGACACTCACTGAAATCAGCAACAAGATCAGAAAGCTCATTTCACAGGTATTATTCAACAGATTGCTAGTCTATCTAAGACAAATAGGAGTAATTCATCCAATAAGGATGTGGGAAAATATGTAGAAAAGAGTCTAGTCACAGGCCACAGTTCACATCATTGGCTATACAGAAACAAAAAAAATCAACAAATAGAACTAGTAAATGAATTCTTCAAAATCTAGGAAAAAATTCTTAATCGAATAGTTTTGGTGTATGACTTCAGTGGGTGGGACACTGGAATGTGACTGTAGTCCAAGACCTGGGCTAGTGCCCTGGAGACAAGCTGAAAAACCAACATCAGAATCCTAATAAAGATGCTTCTTTCTCCTGATTCTTTCCAACATTCCCTTTTCTCTTTAAAAAATCAGTTGCATGGTGCACCTTTGTGGTGTAGTGATTAGGTCAATCACATCTAAAGGAGAAAAGGACACATAACTCTGGGTTTGCGTGCTGGCTGCCTCAAAAACAACTAAATACCTGTAATAAATATAACCAAGGAAGTGACAGGCCAGGACAATAAAACACTACCTGGTGCCTCCTAGGAAGTGTGGGCCTCCAACAACCCTTCCCAGTAATCCGTAAACCCTCCATCACCCTAGACTGACAATTTCTTATTTAATGCTCAGTGATCAGAGAACATTTCATTGCTCTATTCAAGCTAGGACTTCGAGGACAGAAAACCAACAGTCAGCTCAACTCCACAAACGTGTTACCATGGGCACATGCACACATCCTGAAGATGAAGAGATGGAGAAGGATGAAGGCCAGGCCAACTAAAACCTAATACTGGTGCTCTAATTCTCACTTTCCATCATTTACATGCACTAATCCGCATTGCACATCCCCTAGGAACTAGGCTACCCCTACAAACAGGAATCATCTACTGCACCAAGAAAAATCTATCCTGCCAAGCAACAGTTTCACCAATAAGAGACAGAGTCTGGGACCACAGTCCAGCCAATGAGGAGCATTAAAATTGCTCTTCCCCAGTCCCCTTTTCACCTGTAGAAGTTCCCATGTTTTGGGATTTCTATTTTACTATGCAAGGCAGGTGTATCATGAATTGCAATTATTTTAGTTCTTCCCACTACTTTCTTTTAAAGTAAACCATCATGGCTTTAACCAGATCCTAGTCCCCAAATCTGCAAAGGCAAACCACAATAATCCAAGCCCCTAGACACTCACCCTGACACTAAACTCTAATTGTTAACCCTTTCACCCTTAACCTCCTTAATTAGAGTCCTTACAATGGCAGGATAAAGCAGATTCCCTTACTCTGATCCTGAGTGCTTCTAAACCTCATCTTTAACCTAAACATTACCAGACCCCTCAACCAAATTGACTCTGCCCCACAACCCCAATGTACTAAAGATGAACCCTGAACCCTAACCCCTATCCATATACCTAACTAGAGTAGCTCTTACATTGAGCCCTAAGGTCTACATTAAAACCAAATAACTAATGCTTAACATAAACCCTGAGCCCTAACCTTAACCCTAAAAACATAATACCCAACACTTAAAACACAACAATCTCAATCCAATATTAAACAAATACATGTACAGATAATATGCAACTTTATAAAATGATAAAGTGAGCAAAGTGCTTCTATCTACTCTCTCCTCTGGCCTGCCTTCTCACCTTCATTTCCACTTTCACCTTTCCTTTAAAAAAAAGTTCAAATCCATAAAGTGCAAGTGGCCAGAGAAAACAACCAAAATGAACAATGAAATAAAGTAAAATAAAATGCTTCCTCCTTCTCTCCCCACCCATGTGCCTCAGCTCACCTAAATACCCAACTGCACCCCTCCTTAAAAAGACATGTCAGTGCCACACTGGAATTAGACAACAACAAACTGTTATAGAGACCAAGCCTCACCAGGTCAAGTTACATAAAGGAATTTCATTCAAAGCAGTCTCCTCTATTACACATCCACAATTCCAACAACACGTTACATATGGTCCAGTTCAGCTAGAGTCCAGGACTCAGTGGCTTCATTGATGAATTCTAACAAAGATCTAACTCACAAATCTATCCTCCAAATCTTTTCATAAGCCCAGAGAAGGGAAAATTCACAACAACAGTCTATGAGTCTAAAATTAACGATGATGCCAAAGTCAGACAAGACAGCACCAAGAAAAATACAGACCATTATCACAATGACTATAGATGCAAACATCTCAACAAAATCATGACTAACCAAATTTAACACACATTAAAAAAAATTATCCATTATGGGCAAGTTGGATATATTCCATGGAGGCAAGGCTGGTTCAAAACATGCCAATCAATCAAGGCAATAAGTGAAAATCAAAAACCATATCAATCAATGCAGAAAAAGCATTTAAGCAGATTCAACACACATTCATGATAAAAATCTTTACCAAGTGGGAAGAAAGTTTCACAATAAAAGTCCTATAAGATAAACCAACATCAATACCATACTCAATGGCAAATTAAGGTTTCCTCTAATCTGGGACAAGGATGCCCTCTCTCACCACAACTATTCAATATTGTTCTGGAGGTCTGAGCTATAGCAATAAGGAAAGAAAAAGACACAAATGAATGTGAATTGGGAAAAAAGAAAACTATGTTTTGCAGATGGCGTAATATTATGCCTATGGAATCCTAGACTCTACCCAAGAAAACTTATAGAAACAAATGAGTAAAGCAAAGTGGGAGGCTATTAAAATCACACAAAAATCAGTAACATTCCTATTGCAAACAATGAACTAGAGAAAAAAGTTTCTGGTGCATGGGTGTTTCAGTGCTAGAATTTGCACCTGCCATGTAGCGGGCCCAGGTTCAGTTTTCTAAGATGGGACACTGGTCAGTAAGGTGCTGTGAATTTCTCAGGTGATTTCATTCAGTGAGTTTAAATCAAGAGGAAGCTGTATGAACAAATCAACATCCAGCTAGACTTCTGCTCTTATTCTGACTTCAGTAATGTGTGCAAACATCCATCACCATGCTGAACATCTGTTCTAAATGTGTATTACTTATGCAATATAAAATACACAATATGAAAGTACTTCTTTTAACTTTTGTTTAGTTTGATGATAAATTGTTCAGAATTTTATTAAACTCAGGTGTGCTACAGCCTCTTTAGAAGTCCCTTGAGCCACTGTCAGTCACGCCTCTTCTCCATGAAATCCTCTGGTATGTAATCTAAGTGTGCCAATGTTTTGGGTACATCTTATATTTTTCAGTTTATATGATATGATAAAAATGGGTCATCAGACTATAGCTCTTTCCTCTCCTAGAAGAGCTTTTACATGGTTTTGAATGTTATATTCTTTCAAAAAGTATTCTTGTGTAAATGGTTTACAACCAGTGAGATGTAAAAAAATAAACCCACAGTAATCCTTGTCAGGGTTCAAGGCCAACAGATATTTTGATGCTCATATGAATGGATGAAGAACACGAGTAAGTATTTCCTGCTTTTTGGGAGCCTAATTAACAATTAGTGAAGAGCATCTAATAGAAGAAGGTAAACTCTTTAGTACATGACACTGGGAACACTGAACACTCACACTAAAGAGAATGAAACCAGATAACTCTAACATGACATGAACAAACAGAATTAGTCTGAGGGGTGACTTTGGGAGCTAACTCCAATGGCAGAGGAAACAAAATCAAAAGTAAACAAGGGACCACATAAAAATGAGACTCTTCTGCAGTGATAGAAACATTCTAATGTGAGATTATTTCCTCATAATGCATAAGACAAGGGGCTAATATCTAACACATATAAGGAACACACAAAAGCACATCAACAAAAAAAATCCAATGAAAGATCTAAATACACTTCTCCAAATACAGAGGGCCAAAACGTCATCCACATATCTTGTTGGTAGTAAAACAAAAATGAAAATAATGAGGTGTCAGCTCCCAGTTGTGAGAATGGCTATTATCTAAAATACTGGAAACAAGCAAGTGTGGACAAGGGTGTGGAGAATCAATGCCTACTCTATAGCTGGAAGGGTACATTTGTTCTCTCCTTATTGAAATAATCTATTGCTATTCCTCAAGAAACTGAAAATAGAAATCTCTTATGATCTTGTCATCCCATTTCTGGGTATTTTTTTCTAGAAAACACAACGTTAATGAATTATAAGTCCCATGTTTATTGCAGCATCATATACAATAATTGAGAGCAGGACATGACCTAAATGCTTGCAAAGTAGCTTTTTAGATCTGACAACAAAAGGGAAAACACAGAAAAATTAAAAAATGTGTATTGATACTGTCCAGGATGATCAATGACAAAATCAGAGTGCGAGAAAATGTTTCCATGTTTTATATTGCAAAATTCTGTTACTGCCAATACATAAAACACCTTTCCAACTCACAAAAATTTAAGCCAATACAGAGAGGGTGCCAGTACAGCTATTTCTGTGCCCAATGGTCAGCTCTTCTAGGGCTCTATACTAAGTTACACACCTGTCAAGTCCCCTTCCCCCCAGGTGCTGTGCCTCCTCACCCTGTCCCTCCAGGTTTGAGCCCCCACAGGCATGCACCCCTCCATGTACAGCCCTTCAGAGCTCGTCTCAGTGACTTCACTCTCTCAGGCCATCTCTACCTGGGTCTATGGAAAGACCCCACAACCTGGTTCCTCAACACCACAGATGGGCAGAGCACATTTCTGCATTCCCCAGGGGAGCATTCCTGCCATTTAAAACCCACGTAACTGACAGCAGTGTCCTGAGATGTCTGCACCTGGGTTCATAGCAGCATCATTCACAATGGCCAAGGTGGGAAGCAACCCATGTATCCACAATGTGGGGATGTGGCAAAAAAACATGGCCCATCCACACAGCAGAGTATTACCCAGCCTTTAAAAGGAGGGAAATCCTGACACACTTACCATGGGTCATCCTGGAGGATACTGAGCTCAGTGACAGCAGAGTCCTAACAAGACAGACCTGCGCATAAGAGCCCTAGAAGAGTTGGGTCCATAGACAACATGGGGTGGGGTTTGCAGGAGCGGGAAGGGGTGTGGGGATCAGGATTTAATGAGATGTTTCAATTTGGGAAGAGAGTTCCAGGTGGTGGAGATGGTTCACAGGTGAGAATTCACTCAACATCCCATAGCTTTGCCCTTAGAATGACTGATACAACACTGTAGAAGGTGTGTTCACAACAGAGCAGAAACTACTGGGGCCTGGCAGGGAGGAACCTGCCAGACAGCTCCCCCAATGTGAGTCCTGCCCCAAGGGAAGCCAAGACCCTCCAGATGCTGCAACCCCACAGCCAGGACACTAAAGATCATCCCCACCCTGGATTCCCCTCTATGAACTCCCATTATAAAAAACTGAAAAATTTAAAGATGAGAAAGAACAGTGTTTGGTAATGAATTCAAAATCTCTTCAAAATGAAATGTCATGGTGAGATGTCGGCTTTCAGTTCCACGGGCACAGTACATACACCACCACTGTGAAGTGTTTCATCAAACCTTTCACTCCATGTTGTGAACCCAGAGTGTGTGTGAGCACACAGAGCAACACTGCTCTCAATTACCATGAGATGTGTCCACAAAGTCCATGAGGATGGATGGACAAAGTGTGGCCGATCCATGAGTTTCAATACTGATCTGCCACATAGAAAATAAAATGCTGACACTGCTGTGAAAAATATTATCAAGTCTCCACAAATACGAAGTATAAAACTTATGATGCAATAATTTACTTCAGGGTGTGCACCCCAAAGGAATGAAAGCAGGGACATCAACAGGTATTTGTAGAGCCACATCCCAGTGAAGTGCTCACAATCTGCCAAAACCTAGAAGTAGCACAGAACTATCAACAGATAATTGAAAAACAATGTGGTGTCTACACAATACAGCACTATTCAACCTCAAATGTAAAGGAAATCCTCATGCACGCCACCAGGAGTATGAAGTTGGATGTAATTCTGCTAAGTAATGAAGCAACACAATGGGACCTTATTATTAATTCCTCTTGTCTGAGAGCCCCAAAGTCATCTAAGATGGAAACAGAATGTAGAAACAGAAGGATGGGGAATTAGTGAACAGTAGATATGGTATTAATGAAAGGAGATGAAAACCTGATAAAGAGAACTTTTCCTACATTCCCTGTGTGCCCTCCACCTGACCATGTTTAACTGGGGCTCCTGCACCTGACCTTCCCCATCCTCCATGACCTTGTCTTTTCTCTAAAATCTACAAAATCCCTGCACTGGGTCCCACTTCAGCATGCATTCTGACTTTCCAATTCAAAAACTGTATTGAATGTCAAGTAAATTGATTGTTCTCCTGAGATATTTGGTTACCAATGTTTTTATAGAAGACACAGGGAACTGATTGAATGTCAAAATGATTTTTGAAAACTGAATGGTTTAGCACAGGAGGGAGAGTCCACGCAAATGCGCTGAGAAGCATCCCACGCTCTCCCATGTCTGCCAGCAGAGGGCGACATCTACATTCACTGATCTGCAAACTGTCTGCTCTGCATCCACCCTCTGCACATGTCCTGCCAAAATCCAGTGCACATCAGCCACTCTGCACACCCTGGCCCAGGCACATCACGCCCCACTGCATGGTCATAGCAATTGTAGGTCCCATGATGCCACTTCCTCATCCTCTGTCACATCCATGATGGTGTCTGCATCTCCACTTTGGGGTGGGAAGGGGACAGGACTGGCAGTGGTGCTGCCCACACCCAATGAACCATCTGGCCTCTGACTGGCTCAGGTGTCACAGTGGGGACTCCACTGACATCCGGGATGACCAGGCCTCATGTCCTTAATCTTAGGGCAGACTGACCAAGCAACAATTACTTCAGGGTTAAATGACAGAAGTTACACCTGTACTTATGCTCTACTGCTGAAGATCATGCAAAACCTCGAACATGTGGTGTCTTGGATTGAAAGTCTGCTTTACATCAGCATCATCTGGGTACCTTCTTAGACACCTTTCCTTTACTCAAAAAAGTGTGGAGGATATGCCTTTCTAGATGATACTGCCATACTTGGCACTACTCATGACATGAGAGCCTCCAAACTGATGGGAGGAATATTTCAATTTCCGTTTCATAAAGAGAGGAACCAAATTGTTAGTCATGCTTTTGTAAAAAAGCAATTACTAATTTACATAATTCATCATTGCTCTTTAGTCTTTTTATTATGTAATAAATGATTTGAAAATACCAAGGAAATATCCTTTTGCTTGTAATGATGCATACGTGGAAGTAATGCTCATTGGGAACAACAAAGATGTGGAGATTAGACAATGTGCTCCTGAATAATTCCCAGACCAAGGAAAAATTAAGAATGATCTGAAACCCTCAAATTTGAGGGAATACGGTAACAGATGTGGCAAAAGCTGTTCTAATACAGAAGCTTAGAGTAATATAAGGGCACAAAGAAAACAAGAGACATCACAAAAGAAATATGCCACACACCAAAAGGGACTAGACATAAAAGAAAAAACAAAAACCTATAAAACAGAAAGTGATAAAATTACTAGAAATTACAGAAATTTAAAGCAAAAGATTATCCAGAAAATCAATTAAATACAACAGTTGTTCTTTACAAAATGAAAAAAAATTCAGACACTTACAGACTCACATAGAAAATAAAGAAAACCCTGATAAAATTATCAGAAATGATATACGATCACAGCAGGCATTGCATAGATTGAAAAGTTCATAGGGTATTGTTATAAGCACCCATAGCCCTACAAATTCACCAGTCTTGAAGATGACACGTATTTCTAGAATCCTATAACTGCAACACTGAACCGAGATGACATAGATAAGTTGAACAGACCAATCACAAACACCAAAATGTCATCAAATTTTTCCCAAATCAAGAGCCTAGGACCCAATGGCTTCACTAGTGAATTCTACAATTCAATGAAGAGCTATCTCCTATCCTCCATATACTCAACGTAAACTCTTCCAGAAATTCAGACAAGGAGAAACTCCCAAATACATTCCACGAGGCCAACATTACCCTGTACCAAAATTAGCCAAGGGCAGCACTATAAATTAAATGAAAACAATAAACAAATATCACTGGTGAGGAGCTGTGAAAATCCACATCTTGTCTGATCAGATTGTGTGTTGAATATATCGTGGCCAAGTGGGATTTATTCCTGTGGGACACAGTATGGTTCCATGTATTTAATTCAATCGGTGCCATAAACCACAACAAAGGAAAAATAAAAAATCATACAATCATATTAATGAGGGTGAGGAGTAAGAGCTAGGACACCCTGATGAAACTCAGGATCTCTCCAGAATGAAGGCGTGGAGAAAACCCCATTGCCAGTATCATATGGCAAGTTTATTAGAAACAGCTCAGCAAAACCAAGCTCTGCATTTCTTGAAGGTTACAGAAGAGTGATCTCTATCAAAATGGTGGCTCATAGACACCTGGAGGGGAGACCACCCTTTGGGGAGTACCCAGAGGCTATAGCTCTCAAGAGAGCTGGTACGGTTGCCTGGAGTTCTTACAGGTCACCTAGAATTCTGGCGGGAGTAACTAAGGATTGTGTTTCAAGACCCAGGTTGCTAAGGATCTTAGCTGCAATCCCATCCCCTCTATACCTAGCCAGCCAACTGTATCTCCTGTTTATATATCTGCATACCTGCCTTATAGAAAACACATTTGACAAGATTTAACACTTTATGATAAAATCACTCACCAAACTGATGAATGAAGGCTTATACCTAAACATAAGAAAAGCCATATATGATAAGCTCACAGTCAACATCATGCCCACTGTCAGACAACTGAAAGCCTTTCACTAACTGGTACCAGACAAGGAGGTCCTGTCTAAATCACTGCTATTCAACATTACTCTGTGGGTACTGGCTACATCAATAAGACAAGAAAAGGATATTAAAAAAAAACCCAAATTAAAAAAGAAAAAATAAAACCATCATTATAGCAGATGACCTGATTAGTATACCTAGAAAATCCTAGATTGCACACACAAAAAAACAACTAAAAACAATAAACAAAATAGCAAAGTGGAAGGATATAAATCACCATGTGCAAAACTCAATGGCATTCCAAATGCAAATAATGAACTAGAGGAAAAAGGAATTAATAAAGGAATTCCACTCATGGTAGCTCCAAAACAGATTAAATATCTGGAAATGAATATATTAGCAAGGAGGCAAAAGACCCCTATATCAAAAGCTACAACTCATTAAAGAAATAGAAGATACTTCATGCTCATGAAGTGTCATAAAAAATGGTCACACCACCCAAAGCTATATACGAATTCCAGGGACATTTCTCAAGGACATTAAACAAACAGCATATAAATTTGTCTGGACCCACAACAAGACTCAAATAGCCAAAGCTATCAACCTCATTATAAGAAACAACAACAAAGGAAATACTCCCTGACTTCATGTTATACTATAGTGATTAAGATCTAAACTGCATAGAAATGGAATAGAAACAAAAATAGAAACACAGAAAATAACCCAGAAATAAAAACACACCTATATGAGCTATCAATCTCTAGATAAAGAAACCAACAGCATACAATGCAGGATGAAAAGCCTATTTAAATAATGATGTTGGGACACTGGATTGACTGACACCTGCAAACAAAATAATCTAGATTTCTCTTTAGCACCATACACTAAAATTAACTCAAAATGCATCAAAGACCTGGACATAACCCCCAGAGCTCTAAAATCCACAAAACACTCCATATCATCACCCTAAATGATGTCTGAGCAAGTGACATCCAGAGCAGAGCAAATCGAAAGTAAAAATAAATAATTGGTACTACTTCCAACCAGACCTTCTGTCCAATGAAAGAAATCACACCTAAATGAGAAATGTAATCCAATGGCAGAAGACATTCACACAATATACCTCTGAAAAAATATGAAATGCTCATACAGTAACACAAAAAGCAGAGAACCCACTCCAAAAATGGGCTCAGCAGATGAATAGAAAACTTTTCAGAGATGACCAACAGAACACATGAAAAATATCATGCATCATTCATCACTAGAGAAAGGCAGATAAATCTACAATGAAAACCCATCCACATTGGTGAGATTGACTGACTTATGTCAAAAATACTGGAAGCAAAGATTTGAGAGGGAGTTGAGAAAAAGATTCCCTCCAACACTATTGGTATGAGTGTAAATTTGTGTAATCCTTTGGAAAACAGTATGGGATTCCTCAAAAAAAGAAAAGATAGTCCTAGCACTTGATCCAGCAATCCGAGTTCTAGGAGTATAAACAGAGAACACAAAACACTGACTAGAAAACAGATATCTGCACCCTTATGGTCACAGCAGTACAATTCAGTTGTCATGACACAGAAATAACCTAAATGTCCATGGACAGAAGACTGGATAAAAATGCCGTGGTCTGTATACATGATGGAAATGTATGCTGCTGTTAAAAAAGATGAAATTGTGCCCTTTGATATAACCTGGATGGAAATGGAGGTGATCATGATAGTGAAATAATACAGCAAGTAAAGGACAGAGTAGTTTGGTTTATACAATGAATATAAACAAATGAACAGATAAATCAGATCAGAACTCAGGGTACAAACCATGATGAGACAGAAACAGACTCGGTACCCACCAAAAAAAGAATATTTGGTGAACCCATAAACACTGTATTGCAAGATTGCTCCTGTGTGAATCCTATGCCGGAAAAGAGATCTGAATTCCAGCTCTAACTTCCTTACGTTAATGTTTCCAGTGTGAATGCTGTGATGTTTAGTGAGTTGTGACTTCATGGAGAAAGCTCCCCAACATTCCTTACATTCACATTTTCTATCTAGTATGAATTCTCTGATGCAGTTAGGTCTAACTTTGTCAAGAAAGCTTTCCCATATTCTTTACATTCATAGTTTCTCTCCTGTGTGCCTTCCCTGATGTACAGTGAGTTTTGACTTGATGAAGAAAGCTTTTCCACATTCCTTACATCCATAGGATTTCTCTCCTGTGTGAATTGTCTGATGTACAGTGAGACATGACTTACTGAAGAAAGTTTTTCCACCTTCCTTACATCCATAGGGTTTCTCTCCTGTGTGAATTCTCTGATGTTCAGTGAGATGTGACTTTGTAAAGAAAGCTTTTCCACATTCCTTACATTCATAGGGTTTCACTCCAGTGTGAATTCTCTGATGTACAGCAAGGTATGACTTTGTGGTAACAGCTTTCCCACATTCCTTACAGTTATAGAGTGTATCTCCTCTGTGCCTTCTCTGATGTACAATGAGGTTTGACTTTGTGGAGAAAGCTTTCCTACATTCCTTAGTCATAGGGTTTCTCTCCTGTGTGAATTCTCTGATGTTCAGTGAGGTTTCACTTTGTGGAGAAAGCTTTCCCACATTCCTTACCTTCATAGGGTTTCACTCCAATGTGAATTCTCTGATGTTTAGTGAGTTCTGACTTCATGGTAAAAGCTTTCCCACATTCCTTACATTCATAGAGTTTTTCTCCTATGTGAATTTTCTGATGTACAGTGAAGTCTGACTTCCAGTTGAATGTTACCCATATTCTTTGCATTCATGGGGTTTCTCTCCTGTGTGAGTTCTCTGATGTACAATGAGGGTTGACTTGGAGGAAAAAGATTTCCTGCATTCTTTACATGCATACGATATTTCCCCTTTGTGTATTTTATGGTATTTAACAAAATTAGACTTTTTCTTTAAAAAATTACCATGTAGATTACATTCAAAAGGGTCCTCACCTAATGGAGTTTTCTGAAAGTGAGTGAGATGTAAGATTTTGCTGACATTATTACTATTTGGATTACATTTGTTACCAAGATATTTAGGATTGCACAAGGATTTTTCAGATATATTTTGGCCCTCAGGTTTTTTTATAGCATCTCATCAGGCTGAACAGGCAGATCTATATTCTTCTGCATATTAAGCTCCTCAGGCATCATTCTTGAATAATTTCCCATGCTTGTAATCAGTTCAGAAATATGGATAGAACTCATATTACATGTTTTTCCTAAGTCATTTTCTGCCTTTTCTGGTGTTTCATTCTTAGCATGTAGAACTTGCCACAAATGTCTTCCCTGGTTATCCTTGTGGGTCTCACACAGTTCATCCAATGATTGGATATCTAAAATGACATAAAAATAACCAGAACTTACACAGTTCATCCAATAATTGGATATCTAAAATGACATAAAAATAACCAGAACTATGAGAGACAACTAAGAATTTTTGTAGAATGCTAATAAAATAATAAAGAAGTTCTTTCTATCCTGAGTACCGTATTTAAAATAATCAAGAATGATTATAGATTTTTAGATACATGATTTTTTCTACCTAATGAATTAATGTAACAGATTACATTAAAAGATAATCTAACATCATAGATTTATTTTCCTTTAGTTTTTTAATTTTACTTTTTGATTCAGGAGTAAATACTTGGTGAAAATATTCACCTACTTTCTAGATTTCAAATGAAAGCTTTTAATTGATATTTGTTTTGTCTTTTTTTCCCTCTATCTGTGGCTATCTTGTGCTATGCCCACTTGAATGATTCACAGATTACTGATAGGAAGAATTCCCTACATCAGGAACTTTCTGGATTCAGGGTAGGGACATTTTACTACTACCTAAGTAGAAATAGTACCTAGGGACAAGCATCTGGCTGCTACGTTTTAGTTTTTACCTCTTCCTGAGTAATGGATATAGGCATTTGTGTGTCTTTTCAAAGGAAAATGCTCTTGAAAATTCTTAAACACACATCACTGCATTCTCCTTAACAGGCACAGGAAACAGGTTCGTCACGTGGAGATGCTGTTCAAGAACCAACCCCAACAACCATATTTGAAAATCCAAGTGCAATCTAATGATATCAGGAGGCCTGGCCTTCTAACCTTAGATATTTGTAAGTAGTCCCCTCAGTGATAATTCACTGCTTCTGAAAAATTATTTTATACTTGACTCCAGCTGTCTCATAATTACAGATACTAGTTTTTGTAGTCTTTGGGTACATGCCAAGAATTGGAATTTCTGGATCAAAGGGTAGATCCAATTTTACTATTGGAGGAAACTCCATATAGTTTTTCAAAGAGGTTGCTCTAATTAAATTCTCTCCAACAGCTATGGGGTTACTTTTTCTCCAAACCCTCTCCAACACATTCCTTTCTCAGTTTTTTGATAGAGGTCATTCTTACTGGTGTTAGGTGACATAACACTGTGGATTTATTTACATTTCTCTTACGGTGAGCAATGTGGAGCATCTTTCTGAGTCTGTAGGCCTTTGATGTCTTCTCCAGAAAGTTGTCTATTCATCTTTTCTGCCCATTTTGGGTGGTAGGTCATGGATTTTTGTTGATATGTATGAGCACATTGTTTTGGAGATTAAGCTATTGTCTCATGTATATTGCATAAATATTTTCTCCTAATCAGGTTGGGTTCTCTTTTTTAGTGATAGATAATTTTACCATACAGAAATATTTCAGTTTGATATTGGCTCAAATGTTTACACTCACTTTAGATTCTTTTGCCAAAAGTGTCACTTCCCCAAAGACATCTCAGAGGTTGTCATGAAGTAGTTTTCTTCTACATATTTTGTTGTCTTATGTCTTACATCCAGTACTCTGATCCATTTTGTTATTATTTATGTACTGTGTTAAGGAGTAATCTGGCTTCATTTCATTTCAAGTGACTGTGGTAGTTTCCCATTATCTTTATGTTTGTTCCTCTCATGTTACCTGATATTTCTCAGTTTATTTATTTTTTCTTCAATCTCATTTCTCTCTCCCTTCCATGAGAGCTACCTCTATTTTTATCTTGAATCTCTGAGATTCATTCCTCTGAAACTGAGCCTGTTGTTTTTCTTCCATGTTCATCTTCAATTTTATTTGGGTTTTCTCTCTCACCTTGATGTCTTTGGTGAAGCAGTCCTGATAACTTATCATTTTTCTGAGATCTTGTATTTGCTTTTTGGCACTTAATTGTGTATCCAGCAGATAAGTCTATATTATTCATATAGTGAATGACAGTGAATAACAGTTACTGTCTCATTGTGTCTTTTAATGATTTCTTCTTTGGGGAGCTCCTGGTTTCTTTCTCTTATTGAGCCATTCATGTCTGTTTTGTTCTGACCTAGACTTCAATGTCCTAACTTCATTGCTCTATCCTGGGCATGGGCCCTGGTCAGTCAACACTGGGACTCCTCAAATTATCTCACTCAATTTGAGTTAAAAATCCAAAATTGGCATGCCCTGGTAGAGTAGCAGATTGATTAGTTGTCTTCTCCTGAGAGCAAAGGCCACATATGACTCGCACCCAGATTCAAGACTTGGGGCAGGGATGAAGACCAAGATGAGCAACCAAATAAAGTGCTTCTTCCTCCTCTTTCTTTCTGCCTGCCTGTCTCTAATTGACTACATTCTTGCCTGCAGTTTTCCTTTAAAAACGGCAATTTATACCTCAATAGCATTATCTCTACCATATAGTATATACTTATTAAGTGCATGTCAAAATGGAAAAATAGCCATCTTAAACTCTATCAATGTCATCACATGATACATTGTCATATAAGTGCCTACTGACTTCATAAAATACCCCAATTCTTCTCAACTTCTTTGTGACTCTTGTTTCAGTATTTAACATGTATATTTGTTTCATTTCTCTCCCTACAGAGTGTAATCACTATAAAAGGACAGTCCTCGGTTTTTATTGTTATTCCCCACAACTACAAAAATTACCATGACTAAAACTTCCCAATTAATATGTTGAAACTGTAAACAAATACATGAATAAGGGCCTGAAAGAAATCAGTTCAGAAGGAAACTGACAGAAGGAAAGGAGGGAAGGTGAGAATCCAAAGTTATGTACCAAGAGTTCGAAGAGAAGGAAGATAGGGACTGATCTAAGAAGATAAAGCCATTAAAAAATGAGGGTGGGGAGGATTCATGAATGAGAACCATATTTGTATGTAGACTGAATAATGCATAAATTTGATACTCACAGACTAATTATCCAAAGGACTGAATCAGAGAAAAAACGTTTTTGAAAATAGATCAGTATGATCAGCATCTGCTGGGCTCTCCTTTTAACAGCCTCCTTGCCCAGCAACACTGACTCACTTCATAGGCTTTGGTTTGGGGGTTCTGCTACTGTCCATATTTCTTCTCCTTGTTCTAACTTGGCAATCAACTCAGGTTTGGTAATGGAATGCGCTGCTGAGAAGAAAAATGTCAACCTTTTGTCAAATTGTTTGCCTTTCAAAATCTCTGAAGAATGATGGCAGCACACATTTAAGATTTGTACAATAAAGGGTCAACCAAACCTTTAATTGGAGGCATAGACATTCTTGGCTTGGAATCAGAAATCTAGATATCAGTTAATTACATAAACAGCTGTATATTCACCATGTAGAACAGAGTGCTTGTCTCTGGTACTTGCTGGGGAATGTCACTCACCTGCTGACACCAGGTTGCGGTAAGTCTCCTGCATCATGTTCCTGTACAGGCCCCTCTGAGCATCATCCAAGTCCTGCCACTCCTCCCAGGTGAACTTCACAGCCACATCCTCAAATGACACCATTTCCTGGAACAGCACATTTCCCTTCAGTTCAACTCATCTGTCTGAACCATAAGAAGGAAACCTGGAAATATACTATCTGTGTGTAATTTTTCTTATATTGGAACACCATGTGTGTCTAGAATGTGAGACAGCTAGGCTGACCTTACATATTACTTTAAGTGGGACAGTACTTGTTTTTCATAGTTCTTGACTACACATAATTATAATATAAATGTCAATTTTGTCCCATTTTTAATAAACCAGGTCATCTTTAACATGCAACAAAACGAGAAGTTGAGCTGCCCTGGGCCCAGGCTGTTGAGGGGATCGGGACTCAAAGGTAGCTGTCCCTTCTGCCCCATGTTGATGAAGGCCCTTGCTCTGCTGACTGTGATTGGCCAGGGTGGCTGCTACTGTTGCCACCCCTGTGAGAAAACAGGAGCCACAGGAAGAGGGTTTCTCCACACACCACACACATCAGTCTCTTCAAAGATAGCAAAATACCATAGCCTGGCTGAGTCAGAGTCATATACTATGGGGGTTATCTCTGGCACTTGGATGGTTAAAACAGAATGTGTTTGAGGAAGGACATTTAGAGCAGGGCTTATGGGTGGCCAAATTTGGTTTCCTCCTAAGGTGACAAAATTCCTTGTACCGGCCTTGGTCATTTGTAGAAAGTCCCACTGGACCACACATCATTACCAGTAGGTTGAGCTAAATCTTTTGAGGTAGTTGAGAAGTTCAATGGAAACAGCTTACAGCACATCGCCAAGTGCGAGTGCAGGGCAGCAAACACTGAGAAGTCCAGTGGGTGCTTCTAAAGGAGACACATGAATGAAAAGAAATAAAGCAAAGTCTGCAAGTTCATCACATGCACAGAAACAGAAGAAACTTGTATAATTGGTCAGTGCATCCTCTTGAGTTCTACAATTGTGAGGCAGTTGGATACATGGAATAAAGAAAACCTTTCTGTATCTGATAGATGTGTAAAGACTTTTTCTGAAATGAGCAAACAAAAACTCCAAGACTTTCAAAACTTGTGATATTGTAGAATTTTTTTGTCTCCCAGGAAGTAGAGCTCCTATCAAGAGAATATTTTCTTCAAAATATAAGGAGAGAAGCAGCCTGTGTTAGGACTAAGCTTCTATTTGTCAGTGCACCATGACTGGTTTTCTTCCAAGACAACAGAAAATTAATAATTTCTACCTTTCCCAGGTAGGAAAATGAGTTTTCAATAACAACAAATAATGACACTAAATGGAACCTCTCTTTTACTGGAAGCTTCTCGTCTTCTTAGAGAGAAACTGAGGCCTGGGAAAGGCACTCCTGTGACCTACGTTGAACAGTTCATCAGTGGAGAGAGCTCAGCTGGGAATCCCAGCTACACAGCCTCCATGCCACCTGCCCAGAAACTGAATTTGTGCCAAATGCCTTACGAGACGCACAATCGAGAGGGCACTTTCCTACTTCATCATTCTCTAACTTCATCTCTTTGAAAACATAACAAATGTATTAAAATAGATTCTGAGTCCCTCTCTGAAACTTTAATGCTCTAACACCTGCCTGTGTAGCCTCTGTGCTTTCTATCACACTGGCACTTCATAAACACTGACTGTCCCTCCCAGAGGACCACACTGACACTGACGAGTGGCATGAATTCAGTTCCTCAGCCCTGGGTGGAAGCAATCCCACCTCCTTTCATTGCTATTGTTTCGATGAAGTTGGCTTCTTTTATCACCATTAAGGCAGCAGTTAAAGTCCTAAATAAGAACATTGCTCCCCCAAAGTTTCCCTTTATCTCCAGACTCTGAATCATTATGTGATTCCCCATGGATGAAAGGGGCAGAATGGGGGTTAAAACAGTAAGAGGGAAAATTAATTAACCAAAGTGATAGGCCAAACTAAAAGTGGCAAAATGAACAAAGCAAATCATCAAAATAGTTCTCCAGTAGCTGGTCTATTTAAGGTTGGGCGTTATCTCCCAATCTGCCTCCTCTTCCCTTTCTTCCAAAGAGGATGGCTCTTTCTCACTCTTGGGACTGCCTTTTCGTTTCCCTTTTTTCTCACTAAAACTTTTCCTACTCCTGAATGCTTTGAGTATCATTGAAATTCCTTTTGGAGACTTTAACTCAAGAACCTAAATTGCAGGCCACGGAAGGACTATGGAAGTGAAGAAAGTAAATGGACTGGGACTCAGGAGGCACCCAGCCTCTCTTGGGAACAGGCTTCTGTGGCCATGGTGACCATTGGCTGAAGGCAAGACCAGGCTGGTGACCCATTAAACCTGAGGCCCATATTCAGCACTCCTTGTTCCTGTGCCTCATCCAGCACTTCCAGAGCAGGGTCCCAGTGCTGCCCCATATCAAAGGAGGCAATTCTCCTGGAAAGTCTCCTCTCTTTTAGGAACTCTGCCAGCTGGGAATTTCTGAGCCTTTTCAAAATGTCTGAGATATTCTCAATCTCCCTTTGACCTCAGAGCTCAGATTCTTGGAGGAGTTGAAGGATGGCCCCAGGGAACCCCCTCACAGGCATCTGCAGGTGAGCACAGGAGACAGGCCATAAAGAGCCTACATGACTGAGCAGGAATTCAGAGCCACACAGACCGGTGGTTTCTGTGGGTGCCTCTCAGGGCTTATTGGGGTGGGTGGGGGTGTTGGGACTGAGTAGAGAACTCCTCTTTGCTTCTGGTAACACAAATAAATGCTAGACCAACACAAAGTGTAAGAGCTTCACAAAGTTGAAAAAAAGAGAATAATTTCTGTCATGAACAGCATGTAGTCAAAGGAGAAATCTAACGCGTTGGGACAGCAAGCACTATGTTAGTTACAAAGCCAAACATGTCATGGAGTGTGAGAAGTTTTATGTTAAGGTGTTAGACCAAAATTGAATGCCTAAGATTACACAATGGTGGTGAAATATAGCCCCCTGCCAATGCCTACTTACATCTGTGTGGATTCTGTCACTGAAGATTAGTTCTTAGTTCAATGTTTGTGTAATAAAACTTTTGTTACCATCTTACTTTTTATTAATATGGAATATTATTTAACTCCTATCTTGTTTTTTCCATCCCAAAGCCCCATTTTTGACTCAAGGAAATGTGGGCATCTTAGGGAAAGTGAAAAATTCACTTGAAATATTATACCTTTGTAGTTTCTAAAGAAGCAGCCCTTATAAACCTGAAACTTTCCTTGCTGTTAGGAATAAAGTTATAAATAAAACCCTACATCTCCAAGGTATTTATAATCCTTTTTGAAGAAAAAAGTATAAATACATGCCCCCAATGTTGTGTAAGAGAAGCCATATTAAAAATATGCTCAATACAGACTGGACATAAAGAACAAAAAATATTGGGTTGCACTTAACTGGAAACAGAAAGAGGCTTTGCTCTTCTATGTGAACCAAATGCATCATGAATATGAGACAACATTGATTATGAGGGTATAGCCAATTGTTGCCATAGTAATGGAACTACCAGGAATACTCTGTTCAGATTGACTACTTCTGGGTTAGAGAAGACACTAACAAGGAACTATCAAGTTATTCTAACTTTATGCACATGATCTAACTCCAGCAACAAGAATGATCTTATATGATCACCAAGATGGTGCTTCTAAGAGAGAACTAACAATTGTCCCATAAACTGAAAGCAGAGAGGGAGTCCCAGCGCACAGTGGAGTGATAAGTACCAAAGTACCTCAGAGACCAGTGTAGATTGCATTGGAAGGAACACCTGAGATCAATGTATTGATGAGACTGATGGTCAGACTAGAAATAAAAAACATGAACAGACTGATGACCAATACAGAGATTGATGGAGAAATCAAACTTCTCCACAAAAAGAGATCAATATTACATGGCTTCACTGGTAAGTTCCACCAAACTCTTTTCTATAAAAAAGTAAATGTGCAGACATTAATAAAGGTTAATAGTCAGACAAGAAGGAAGACAGAAGAGGAAGAAGCATTTTGTTGATCTAGTTGTTCACCTTGGTTGTTTCCCCAGGCTCTGTGTAAATTGCAAGGCTATCAGAGTGTGCATCTACCAAACTCTGAAAGATTTAAAATGTCCTTTCAAAACTTTTCTAAAATATTGTTAAAAACGACAAATTTTCAAGCCTATTATATGGAGTAAAAATTACCCTGATTTAAAACCCAACACAAACATCATCCAAAATGAAATTACAGAACAGTATCTCTACTCTAATGAATATTGATACAAAAACCTAACTAAAATACTTGCAAATTAAATATAACTCATTAAAAGAATACACCACCAAAGGAGGATATAATCCAGGATGCAGGGATGGTTATCACAGGCAAGGTGAAGAAGGCTACAGATGACAGACCACAGGCAACGACAGACTCCATAGAGAAAAGGAAAGCTTTCCTCGACAGCCCAGAGGAAGGGGAGGAGGTTCACTCACCACCACTACTGAATCCAGTGCTGAGGTTCACATCAGCACATGAGACAAGAAAAAGATATAAGAGCTATCCAAACTATAAACAAAGATATACAAGTATCATTATTTGCAGATGACATAATATGTAGAACCCTAACAAGCACAGTAAATACATATTAGAAGCCAAAAAATGAATAAAGTGGCAGGCTACAATATTAATACACCAAGCTCTGTTGCATTTCTATTCACAAACTAGTGTATAAGAACTCAGGAAAAATAATCCCATTTACACCTGCATCAAAAGGGATGAAATAACTTGGAATAAAATCCATCAACGAAATTAAAACCTGTGCACTAAAACTACAAGCTACTGTTATAAGAAATAGAAGACACAAAGAAATGGGAAGATGTTTTGTGACATGGATTAGAAGAATTAAAAAATTAAGATAATCACATTACTTAAAGCAATAAATAGATTTAGTGTGGTTCTGTTCAAAACACCAAGGATGTTCCTCACAGATGGAAAAAAAATCCTGAAATTTATTTGGAACTACGAAAGACCCTCAAATAGCACATAATGATTCAGAGATAAAAGAACGAAAGTTTATGTTATCAAATCTCCTGACTTCAAACTATTTATTACAAAGAATTGGCAATATAATCAGTGTGGTACTAGCAAAAGCGGTACAATGAAGCAAGGACAATGTCTTTGGTAAATGATACTGGGAAAACTGGACAGCTAAAATTGAAAAGATAAAACTATCTAAAAACTATGAACAAAAGATAAATGGCCTCAGAGATAGCTTTAGAAACTAAACTCTGATGGTATGTGAAAAAGAGAAAAAATAAAGTAATGGGACCACATCAAACTAAGTATCTTCTATAGTATTACAGACAAGATCAAATCTAAATCACTGAATATTAGAAGTTATTTTCTTATTAATACATCTGACAAGGGGCTAATTCTAGAATAAAGAACTCATAAACCTCCACATCAATAAAAACAATCCAATTTAAAAAGGACAGAAGACCCAAATAGACATTTCTCTAAAGATATGGAGATAACCAAAAGGCACATGAAAAGATGTTTCACATGTCTTGTTAGGGAAATGCAAATGAAAACAGCAATGAGATATTAGTTCACAATGGTGAGAATAGCTGTTATCGGAAATGCCAGGAAAAAACAAAGATTGACAAGGAAGTCATACACTGTGGCTGGGAGTGTAGATGGGTTTGATCCTTAGTGAAATCATTTATGGAGATGTTTTGAGAAAATTATTAATGTATTTATTTTTTAATGGAAAGGTACGCACAGGATGAAAGTGAGCAGAGGCAGACTAGAAGAGTCAGAGGGAATTAGTGCCCTATTTATTTTATTTTGGTTGCTCATTTCAGTCATTCACCAGCCCCAGGACATGAACCCTGGTCCTTGGGGTGTATGTGACTGAGACATCCACAGGGAGATGACCAAACCACTACTCCACCACATTTACCTACCCCGCTAATTGAAAACATATTCTATATGATTTGCCATCCCACTTCAGAGTATTTACCCAGAAAACTCAAGAACACCAATTTGAGAAGATACAGCACCTCCAGGTCTGTGGCTTCATTACTTACAATAACCGAGAGCAGAGCACAGTGTAAACAACCACGGACAGACATGTGGACAGAGAAGACGTGATGCATAAACACACGGGTGACTACTCGGGAGTCCTCACTCACAAAGTCTGTTGGGGGTCAGCTCATCTCTTTCTTTCCTGGGAGACGCTGTAACCAAAGGGACATGACTTGGCACTGTCACTCACAGGCCCCCTCACAGTGGTTGATGGCACTGGCATCTGATGCCCACGTGGCTCAATATCTGGGGTGCAGACTTGCCAGAAGCAACAGTGGACAGTTCCTGAGACAGCGGGGCACACAGAGTCACCACGGAGCATGGACGACCGCATGGTTCTCTGAACTCAGGAGTTGGGACACCAGCAGACCCCAGTGGAGATGTGTGAGATGCAGGCAGGTGCCCAGCAGCCATGAACGATGGGTGCGGGAGTCAGGGGACCTAGCACCGTGGGGATCCAGGCTGATGGCCAGACTGTAGCGACACTGACTCCAGTCCCTGACACACGGGAACATGGGGCAGCTGTGGAGCTGGTCTGAAATGCCAGCACAAGTGGGTCAGTGCAGCTCTGGGGTCTAGGTGTGCCTACAATGAGGGCTGGCAGCCCGGGTCACCAGACAGCACAGCAGCAGCTCCTGTGGGGTTATGGCTACAATGTCAACTCCAAGAAGCGACTGTTGCTTCCTTCAGTGAAAGGAGCTGCCAGTGTCCTCTGCAGAGCAGCCACCTGGGGCCACCCGGAGGACACCAGTTCTCCACCGTGGAAGGTGAGGGTGCTCATAGCTGTGTTGAGCTGTGGGGACCCTCAGAGGAAAGGCAGCTTCCATCATCATCTACAGAGCAGGTCACAGGGGACCATGGTGGCTGCACCACAGGGCTGACACTGATAAACCCTGTGCCTCTTTGTTCCCAGACCCCTCAGCTAGCAGGTATCCTAGCGACGCTTTCTGTGCCGTCCTGTGTATTGCGATCGACTGTGTTGCTCCAGTTTCTGAACTGGACTCAAGAGGCCTCCAAGAGCCAGTTTTGTGGGAGAACAAAGGTTGGCATCTCCCACCTACTTTACTGATACTGAGGAGGCACATTTTAAAGGACCTTCATCAACTGAAACAACATAGACACGAGGAAAGGAAGGAGACCCGCCACAACAATATTCAGTGTCTGGACAGGAAGACGCTCTGTCAACAGCACAGAACTGATGTGCGGCTGCAGGAAGACAATCATGTAAGAGAAGACACGGAGTCACCTTAAAGGTATGCCAGGGACTAGGAGACACCAATCTGGAAACGTTACACAATGTACGATTGTAACTATATTAGGTAAAATATTGCCTGACATTCTGTAAAAGACAATACTAAGAAGAGGTAAAAACATCAGTGACTTCCAGGGCCCAGTAGGAAGGAAGACGAGAAGGCGCACAGCGCTCTTAGGCAATGGACCTGCTCTGTGGGTGGACGACAGTGGTCACATGATTTTAGATACATTTTTCCAAACTGATTAAATGTACAAAACTAAGGGTGAACCATAATGTAAACTATGGACTTTGGTTGATAAGGACTCATCAATATAGGATTAAGAATTATAAAAAAATAACTTCGATGGGGCCACTTCAGGGGCTGCTGTGTGAACATGGGCAGGAGGCACATTGGAAATCACTACACTTGATGCTCGATGTGCTGTGAGCCCACAAAGGCTATAAAAATATCACATCATACCTGGTGGAGCAGAGGTTCACCACAGTCCACACACATACAAAGGTATGTATCCAGAGACTGGAGAAACAATCAGATTAAACAACTAAATAAAAAGATATAATGCTTCTGCCTGTTCTCCCTTCTTGCCTGTCTCTGCCCTCCTTCATTCTTGCCTGCTCCTTTACTTTTAAAAAATAAAAAATAGTGTATTTCATAAGCCCTGGTGGCTCGGGTATTAAGTTCATGACTAGGACACAGTCCACATACAGCCCAAGGACCCACAACAAAATAATATTTCTTCCTCCTCACCTCTGCTGCCCACCTGCCTTTATTCCTCCCTGACTTCCTTCCTCTTTAAAAAAAAAAAAGGTTCATTTTTTAAAATGGCACAGGGTTCGAACAGATATTTCCACAAAACAGATGTACAAATGGTCATGCACACATTAAAAATGCTCAACACCACACATAGGAAACAGCAAGTCAAAAGCACTGTGAGATAACACCTCATACCCATTAGGGTGGCTATTGCAAATAAAAGAGAGACAGCCCAGGAGGAGTAGTGGTGAGGTCATTCACCTCCAAAAGACACATGCCACATACCCCTGGGTTCGTGTCCCAGGTCTGGGGGGGAAACCAGTGTGAACTAAATGAAAAACAAAATGCTTCTTCTGCCTCTTTTCCTGCCTGCTTGCCTACTACAGCCTTTGTGCTTGCCTGCGCCTTTCCTTTAAAAAATAAAGAGAAAACAGAAAACAAGTGCTGGCGTGGACGTGGAGAAGTTGGAACTCTTGTGCACCGTGAGCAGGACCATAAGTTGTGGAAGCCTGTAGGAAAGACAATGTGATGATTCCTGAAAACCAAGCAGAGTCACACGGAAGTCATCAACTAACAATGTGGGCCACACGCTCATTGTACAGCTAAAAACAGCAAAATAGGAGCATGAAAAGCCAGCAAACACTCAGTTGCTCAGCAGCATTACTCACGGGAATGAAAGGTGGATGCGCCCCCGGCCTGGAACAGCAGATCAGAAACGGAGGGGCACGTCCAGAGGAGCGATGGGCCTTAAAAGGAAGTCAGCTCTGACACCTGCACGACATGGATGAAACGTGCAGACACTGTGTGAAGTGACATGCCAGGCGCAGACACACACCCGCTGCTCGATTCCACAGAAGTCTTCTCCAGAGACAGAAAGAGAAACGGTGGGTGCTGGGGTCTGTGGAGGAGGAAAGGGACTAAATCTTCAGTGGGGACAGTTTCACGTGCAGGTGATAAAAATCTGAGGTGGATGTGTGACAGCAGGACAACACTGCAAAGAGACTAAATGCCAGTGAACGAATTACGAACAAAGGGTAGAAATGGCATAATTGAAGTATGTACATTTATGACATAAGAAAAAAATGAGTCAAGTATTAACCTGAGGCTAGGACACAATCATAGCCACAAGGGACGTGCACACCCACTCCCCTAGTCGCTTTCACCATCAGTGGAAATAACATGCTGGGGAGCAGGACAGACTGAGGATCGAGCTGGCTCTGCCCCGAATGACAGTTCTAATGTGGAATAAAAAGTAACTTTATATTCGTGTGTGGGCACCAGAGCAGACACTGGGACACAAAAACAACAAACCAAGGCAGCTGGACTCCAGAGAGATGGAGCCTGATGGCGAGTCCGGGAGAAATGCCTGCTGCAGATTCGAGCCACTGGCTGGAGGGATAAACACACAAACGGGCAGCGGGAGGACATGGCTTTCATTCTGGAACTGCTGAGCTGCTGTGTCTCTGGGAAGGGACAGTCATGCAGGAATTGAACTGTTGATGCAAAGTCTGGGGAGGGGGCCCGGCTGGAGAGAAACACCCAGGACGGTCAACACTTGGGGCTTGATCAAGGCCTAGAGATCAGGGTCATCACTTTAAATGTGGTGAGAACATGACAGAAGCGTCACTGGATTCGACAAACAGCTCACTGCGCCCTTTACAAGAAATGAAGACACAGGGAGCGGGTTACAGCGCAAAGAGCAGTGGACACAGGTCAGAAAATCCCACATGGGACTGGAGCCGCACAGCTGTGACCACAGCCGGGCTTAGTGTCCCTGCTCCCAGCAGGGCCTTCAAAGAGCAGCCGGAACAGCACTGTTTTAGCGACACGGAGACACACGTTCTCTAGCTCTGGACACCGTCCCCACTCAGAATGTGGTTTCTTCCAACTGGTCACGACACACTGTCCACTCCACCCCCGATGGGACCATGGAAGACACTGGTTCTGAATCTGCGTCTGCAAGTCCTCGTGTCCCCAGAGACTGCCGCGTGTGTCCGTCTAAGCGTCCCTTCTGAGCCCGTAACAAGTGCATTGTGTTTTTGCCAGGGAATCTGAGAGACCGGAGACCAACACGGAAACACGGAGGCCGAATATAAGGTCACATGAGCTGACCGTGTGTACCTGCCAGGTTTATCATGTTTATATTTTTTCTGTGTATGTGAGTGTGTTTTTATTTTTCAAAGGAAAGATATAGGCAGGAATGAAGGCGAGTAGGAACAGGCAGGCGGCAGAGGAGTAATAAGCATTTTATTTATCATACTAAGTTGTTCATCTTGGTCGTTCCCTCTGGCCCAGGACACCAAGTAGTGTCCCTGTTATGTGTGAGGCCTGTGGTGGCCACAGGCAACTGATGAAAAACTACTCCACCAGGATGTGTCGGGTGTCTGCATATTTTACTGATTTATTCTTCCCATTTTAACTGAGGAATCCCCGTAAAGCTCATAAAGAACAACGTAAGACAGGCTGAGAGGAAGACTCACCGGGTGTGTATTCACTGTGCCTGCTCTTAAAATGCACAGAGGACTGGAGGCAGGGCTTGGAGAGCAGGTCAGTGGAGAGGAGTCAGGACAGGACAGGGGGCTGCTCCCAGGCCCCAGGTCCTCCTGCCCAGAGCTCTGCTGACAGTATCTGGAAAAGACCAGAGAGACAGGTGAGTTCTTGTCGCTCAGACAGATGAGCTGCTGGGGTGTGGGCCATGCACAGCCCAAGGATCCAGCTTCCTGAACAAGGGCCAGAAGGTGGGGGTACCCCCAATAACAACTAAACTGAATACAATGCTTCTCACCACTCTTCCTTCCTTCCTTCCTGTTTAAACAACAAAGGACCAGAAAGACAAACTCAACAGCAGAACTTCCCACTCACAGAAGGGAAAGAAAATACTCTGCTGAAAGACTCACCAACTGGTAGCATGCAGACTCACAATTTACCATTAAGGAAATGAAAACATATACTTCCTACTGATTGACAGTGAATGCTAACAACTAATTTCCATTTTAAAGTCACTCACTCACAACACAATGATTTTACAGAAAAGATGCAGATCTGCCCATTCTTGGTGGTAGCTGCTCCCACAGTGGCTCAGTGACCTGCTTCCCTGTCTTCATTCCTTGTGAAGAACCTGGGCCGGGCCTGCTAGGGGCGTGAGGCCCCACCAGCAGGCAGCACAAAGCTTATCAAAAAGGTAAAGGAAGTCACTAAACCACCCAGTCCGTCAAGGCCCTGAATGACGGCACCTCATTAGTGATCCAGGCAGCAGGACTGGAACCGAGCGGGGACGCCCAGTCTGCAACGCTGAGCCAGAGAACTTCATGCAAATAAAAAGGTGATTGTCTTCAAAGCCAGACAATCTGGCTGGTTCACTACAAATCAAGTGCAAACTGATACATCTAACCTTCCAAACTCAAGAGCTGTTAACAAATTGCATGGGGGAGATGATCTTCAATTGCATGCAATCCACTCAGTAGAACCTCGCACCCCTGAGAACTTCATAAAGCAGCGCGCTTGTGAATAGTCGGTCATCTCTGTGGATCTGGAACTGACAGAGAAGACACCAGCATAGAGTCATTGTCTACAGCTCAGAGAACCAGGATTGAAAGCTTTTCACATCACTGAGGAGTCTTGTACTTGCCCAGCTTTGTACTGGGCTTATTTCCCATTTTGATAAATGAAAGCAGCCTTTCAGTGAGGAGCAGCCCTGCGATGCAGCCTAGTTTTCTAGTTTAAATGGAGAGTAGGCCCATGTATGATTTAAAAGTTTCCACAGTAAGTGGAAACAACAGTATTACTGATCTGAGCTCATATAATCCACAGAAAGGAAGTTGTATAAAGGGTCAGCATGTTTGGGGCTGAACTTCTACAAAACAGTTGTTTTCAGTTGGACAGTTTCTCAAAAATGATGTCAGAAACAGACACGTGTTAGGCTGAAATGTGGGAAAATGGGTAAAACCAGACCTGAGTCAGGATGTAAGATGTATACTCCTGGAAATCACTTAGGTTCTCAGATGAAATTTCTTTCCTTTCTCTAATTTTTTTGAAGAAAAGGTACAGGTGGGAATGAAGGCAAGTAGTCAGGCAGGATAAACGAGGAAGAAGCACTTTATTTTTATTGAGTTGTACATTCTGATTGCTCTCCCCAGCCCAGGACACAAACCCAAGTACTTGGGATGTATGTGGCTTGCACTTCAGCAGGAGGCAATTGACCAAACCACTATTCTACCAGGGTTCCCCTTAGTTTCCTTTTTTAGAGGTAAAAATACTTTCCAGATCCTCCTGACCTACAGAAGGACATTCCAGGCAGAGGGAGCTGGAGCACATCTTTACAACAGATTCTGGTGACAGACTAGATCCGAGTGGGGTGAGATTCTGGGAACAGTGAAAAGTGATGGAATTCGGAGGAAAATCAACAGATGCACTCAGTGACCCGCTGCCCTCCACCCAAACCTCCCCTCACAGCCCTCCAGTAAGAAATTCCTTGGCCTTCTCCTACCCCACAGCCCAGTTCACATTAATTCTCAAAGTCCCTGCAAACATCCAGCATTAGCCAGTCTCTAGACTATGGAGGAGGTGGCATCACAAACAAGCTCACTCTGGTAGAAGCGTCATACCTGCAGGGCCTGAAAAGTGGGGATCTCCTCCTTTCTGGGACTCCTATGCCTCTGCCCTGAAGCACAGGGGAGCCTGCAGGTCAGGCTGGTCTGCAGGGGGGTTCCTGTTGAGAGGGCATCACCACTTGTGGGACCATATGACTGGATTAGACCCTTATAAAACGTTATCAAGCCCAGGTTTCAGGGCTGATGCATTTCTGTAGTGTTTCAGCCCAGTGAACTTTCAATAAACTCTTGAAAACTCAGAGCATTTCAGTGCTGTTTTTCCTGTGCGTCCCAAGCTAACAAAGGAACCCAACAGGGACCAGAGCTGACATACTTTGTCAAAACACACCTGAGACTGCACATCAGAGAACTCCAATTATCAAAAACACTCGGGAAGTCTGCGGGTCATCCTTCACAGCAGTATTTAGGTCCATCAGAAAGGATTTACGTGTCGCTCCTGCCCTGTTCTCTTGCACCGACGCCAGTTTGATATTCTGCACCCTTTCCACCCTCCAACATCTCAGTGTCATTTCTCCCTCAGCTGTACTCCTGCTCTTTTCTCCCTGTGACTTCACTCTCCGCAATCCCCTCACACTCACCTCAGTCATGTCCACATCCAACAGCAAACAAGACCAGGAGTGAAATGACCCAAACTTCCGGAGGGAGGGACTTCAGCGGCGGTTTTGCCTCTTAGCCCATTAGCCTGAATTCTCCACCGTGATCTCGCGATGGCCGCCATTTTGCGAAACTACATTTCCCAGAAGCCCCTTCTCCTGCTCCCTCGGGAACTTCCGGTTGTCAAGGACGCTCAGGCAGAAGCTGTGGGAGGGCTGTGCGCCGGTGACTGTCCCCGGAGTGGCACTTAAGCAATCGATTCCGTTCCGCCTCGCCAGTGTCACCAGACGTCCATCCTCAGCATCACCCTGCAGCCCTCCCGCCTCTGCCAACAGCCGCGACCCGAGGTCATGGCTGTCCCAGGGGACCGATACCGCGTGAATATCCGCGTGCCGCGGTCTCCTCAGTTGTCGCGGGAACGTGTCTCTGAAAAGATTTATTCCAGAGCATGAGCCAGATTAACTTTTCTCCTAATTCTATTTTTCTAAGTATTTAATTCTTTTAGAAACTCTTGTAAATGAAAGTATTTGGTTTTAAAGTAAAGGTGCCGGCAGGAATGAAGGTGGGCAGAGGCAGGCAGGGAGGGACGAGGAAAAAATCTTTTTTTTAAAATTTAGTTGTTTATCTGGGTTTCCCCCAGCCCACTGCGCCCAGATGCAAACCCAGGTCCTTAGGACGTATGTGGACCCTTCTGGCCACAGGTGGTGACCAAACCCTTATCAGTAGCCCATTCCTCATACTGAAGGAGGGGTATTAATTTAGCAATATAGTAATCAGTGAAGCTCTCTCTGCTTTTGCTTTTTTCTCAAATAAATCTATGAATTGCAGTTTTTAACATCTCAAGAATTCTTTCTTGAACCATGTTGGTGCTGAACCTCAAGCTGCTCCTGCATCAGAATCTCACCCTTAGAACCTGGCCTCACCCTGTGCAGACCTACCTTTCTGCCTCCACCTGTGGACCCCACTCTCCAGGAAGGGCTTCCAGGACTGCATCCTGAAATGGCATCCAGGTCATTGTTGATCACCCACAAGGCCAGCTCCTGGACCCCGGAGCTGAGCAGGAACAGGTGGCCTGCTCTGGAGGCTGTGCTGGTCGGGCTGTGGGACCGCACAAGGTCATCAAGCCGCCCCTCCTGAGGCACCACAGGCAGGAATCCTATGGAGCAGGTGAGAGAAAGACGGCCACTGCAGACCCGAGACACACCCAGAACCCAGCCAGAGCAAGGTGGACATTGCTTGGACTCAGTAGGCAAAGTGGGGGTTCAGGAAGTAGAAGGGGACCAGGAGGGAACCAGGTGCGTCGGCACACAGCCATGTGGTGGGTGACAGCATGAATCACCTCTACACCCTAACATTTATGTGCACTGCAGCCCATGACCAAGAGCACCCGCTCCCTGCTCATTTCTCTGCACAGCCCACAGTTACCAACAAGGAGCACTCAGGACACAGCCTGCGATGCCAGTCAGGGTGGTTTGTGTGTGAGACCCTAAGCGGCAGATCTTCTGCAGAGGTTTCGCTGCATATGGGGAGGTGCCCACTGTAGTGAGAGACCACGGGTGTCCTCCTGCCCTTACCTCTGGGTGGGCTTCCTCCAGAGGTCTGGGAGGCCCAGGTAACACCACGTGGGCCTGGCAGGTAAGTAGGTGGCTGGTCCACTACTGCTGGGTAGGAGGAAACTTTGACTTAAAACACACTCACAAAATTGTCCCTAAATGCTATGAATATTTACAAGTTGTGTTTTTCAAGGCCGATTTGCACTCCTAGGGTCAAGGGTTTGCAGATATGGGGGACAGGGGACATAAGGACACCTGTGAAATTGTTCTTGATAGAACAAGGGCTCCCAGGAGGGCATAAGTAATGCCATTTTGTAAACCCCACCTAATTTTCCTTTTGTAAATAACATTTGAACTGATTCTCAACAAATATGTTTCACTCTTTCCTGATAAGGCCTTTTGACCCTAGGCCCTTTTCTGTCTTTTCTGATGTTTTGACTAATGTCTTATATCAACATTTGAATGGATTTCTTCACAGACTCTGTCTCAAGAGTCCTAGAGGATTCCTGTCACTGAGTAAATTTCAGCAGCCCCAATCCCTCTTCCCCTCCCCTTACTCGCTCACATTCACAGGCGGCACATGCACCAGGCTCACTGGACTCAGCACCCAACTCTGCTCTGTCTTCCCTCCCTGGCACCTATTCTTTTCTTACCCAAGGTAGCCAGAGAAACAGGGCTGATCTGCATTCATGTCCCTTTTTCCATGGCTGACCTCTCAAGTTGAATGATGCTTAGGTTCCTTTTCCTCTGACCCAACAGGATTCACTAGGGAATTTGAATATGTCACTGGGGCCCATGAACTTTCCTGGGATGATCTTTTCATTATCCTCTCTGCCATCCTGACCACTGATGAATTTGAATGGGTGAACAGGTGTTGTCTGTTAAGGGCAGAAAATAGAGCAAGGACAAAGTGGGAGTTGGTACATCAAGGGCACCAAGCCCAGAGCACCTGGTAAAGGCCACCGTGTTAAAACACTGGGCCAGTGTTCTTGTAACTGTTCACCTGCCAACGCAAGATAAATACAGCTCTGTAGTTAGAAAGCAAAAGTCTGCATAAGATCCAAAGTAACTACAAACTTGCTTATGTAAGCTGCTTGAAGCAATTCTGTGTATGAACTCAATAAGTTGGTGGAGGGAAGGATATTCTGGGCTCTTCAGTCCAAGAGAGACAGTTGGCCCCCTGACCCCAGCTTTCTATCCTCTCACTCTCTTAGTTTCTCAACCTCCTGTAGCACCCTGCCCCCTCGCCCCTGTTCCCAGGAGCAAGCCTGGCAACTGGTGCCTGAATAGGGACCCAAGGAGGGAAAAGTCCAACAGATCAGAAAAGAAGACAAAGAAAAAAATAATGCCGCAGAGACCTGAAAGGACGAGCAAGGAAAACATCCCGGGACACAGGGAGTTAACTGGCTTTCAGGAAATCTATAATCAGGGTAAAAATGGGGCAAAATAGCTCAAAGCATGCAGACTATATCACGATGCTTCCCTCACTGCTGTGAACTTCTGGAGTCAAAGTGAAATGGGAGATGTTTGAACAACTGTTCACTGCTACACAGAGGTATTGTTATTCGCTTCCCACATAAGGAACATTAGATTTGAAACAATGGAAACAAGATAGGTCTGAAAAAGTAGCATCAGAATGAAGAAATCATTCCGATCTTGTTTTGGTCTTTATACAACCTGATTTTGCTTGCCTTAAAGCCCTTGTGGTCTGAGAGTGACTTTGTTGAAAGAAACCTCCCAATGGTCGGATAGTGATAAAGAACCATCCCTGAGAGCAAAGGGGAAAGAGGCGAGTAACTTTGTTGGAAGAAACCCCCCAGGGATCAGATAGCGAGAAGGAACCATCCCCAAGAGCATAGAAGAGAAGCAGCCTCTGCAGCAGCCTGCTGCTTCACATGGCTGGCTCAGTCAGCAGAGCATGGGACTCAATTCCGGGGGACACTGTCTTACTCAACTGCTTGTCTTCCCATATCACAAACTAGACACTTCTTTGCAACAGAGACTTGGAGAATTTGGTGATGCAGGAAACGGACAAGTTTTTGTTTTGTTTTATTTTGTTTTAGCAAGAATGTTTGGAAAAGGCTCAGCCTGAATGTGAATTTGAGAGATCAGACCTCAGAGACTTGGAGAATTTCGTAATACTGAAAACAGACAGGTTTTTTTTTTTTTTTTTTTGACAAGAATGTTTAAAAAGGATTCAACCTGAATGTCAATGTGAAAGATCATACTGCCACACAAGCACATTGGGCCCATGCAGGCCAGAAGGAAGGAAAGAACTTGAACATCCAGTGTTACAGAAAGATAAAGAGAAGGGCCAATGACAAAAAGGATGGGTGACAGTATGGGGAAGTGGATATGTTTGTGTTTCTGCAGATGCAGATTAACTAGATGGTTGATGGCAGCCTCCACCTTGGTGGAATCATTCTGACCATGGTGTGGGCTGGGACTGGAGGAGGAGGGTTGCGGAGACAGTGGTTCAGGGAAGTGCGACTGGAGAGAAGGATGAAGAGGGGTGGAAGATGTGAAGAAGTATCCCCAGGCGGGTTTCTGTCCAAATGCTGTTGGGACATTCGACGGGTCTGTGGGATGCACTGCGCCCTAATTGCTATATTACTTGCTTCAATCCCGCTTTTGTTATTGTTCTGTGTAGTCTGGAGAATCAGCCACAAAACCCGAACTTCCGCCCAGATGAAGATGGCCGCGCTAACTGCTGTTGTCACTGCTCCAGCTGCAAAGCAAAAAGGGGGAGCTGTTGGGGGCGGAAAACAGAGCAAGGTTGGAGTTGGAGCTGGTGGAACAACGACAAGGACACAAGACCCGGAACATCAGGCAGAGGCCACTGTGTGAAAACATTGGTACAGTGTGTTTGTGACTCTTCACCTGCCAAAATAAGAGATATAGTTATTTTGTTAGAGAGCAAAGGCTGCATAAGCATCCAAAGTAACTTTAAACTTGCTTATGTAAGCTGCTTGAAGCAATGCTGTCCATGAATCCAATAAATAAGTGGAGACCAGTATGGTCAGGGCCTTCAGTCGAAGGGAAGAGAGACCGTTGGCCCCCTGACCACAGCTTTCCTTTCTTATACTCTATCTTGAGTTTCTCATTCTCCTGTGGTACCTCTCCTCACTATCCCTGCTCCCAGGATCAAATTCTGGCATTAGGGCCCATTTTAGTGAGGTTTTAGCTCATGCCCAGGGTGTCTTCTTGTACCTGTTTTGAAAAGTACACAATCTCCTGAGCTGATACATTAAAGTGGAACATCTTTTTTTAAAAAATTAAGGAAACACTGGAAGGATACTGGCTGACAACAGAAATGGACTTGAACTTTGTACACTTTGGGTGCAGTCCACACAGACCCCAAGGTCCTGGGTTTGCATCCAAGGGCTGGTGAAACAAGATGAATAGTAAAATAAATGCCTCTTTCTCCTCATTCTTGCTGTCTGCCTCCTCACCTTCACCTCTTTGCACCTTTCCTTATAAAGATTGTATATTTTACAAGTATTTTATTTTTACTTTGTAGATCTTTCCGGCTTCAGCCTCCATGACAAAAAAGAATGAAAGTGTTTGAAACATTACTACAAACAATCATAGTGTCAGAGATCAAAGAAATAACTGAGGACGCAATCTAGTTTGCAAGCAGACAACAAAAATTCAAAATGATTAAGACAGACTATAGCTTGCATCCACAAAAATGCTTTATAAAAACATCTATTCTCTTCATCTCAATCAAATTTTATTAATTACAGTAAGTGTTTTTAAACAAAATTTAGTTTTAATAAATTCAACCCATTATTTGCATAAGCAAGTAAACATCATCAGACTCCATTTCCTTTGCTGGAATTTTCCAGAAAGACTGTAGACTGGACTCATAGCCTCTCATGGCTGGTTATCAGACCACGCTGCAGCACTTGCTGGTTTGGACTCAGATGAGAATTTCTTTTTGAGATTCCCAAAATGTCCTGATTTCTGGGCCTACCAAAGAGGTGACCTCACTAATACCCTGATGGGTGACCTGGAGCCCCCTCAATGGTATCAGCTGGCTAACCTGCTGGCTCTGTGAGTCAACCTCAGGACCCTTGGGGCTGTCCACTACATCTGCTTGACACAACAATCAAAGCCTAGGTCAATGACCATGCTGCCAATTGTTCCCTGCTGGGATCAATAAAAAGGAAGCTTAGTTTAGATATGCTAAGCCTCAGCAGGGGAAAAACAATAACCTAGGCACCTGGCAAATCTTGGCGGGGGATGTTTTTGTTCCCAGCTGACTTTCAGGAAGAAGCCTAGAAGCTAGATAGTTAATTTAAACCTTTAAAATGTAAAATCACTTTGTAAACAATGATTGTTAAAATGGCAGATTTACTTCTTGTATTTTTTCTGTGAATGACTTCCTTGTGCAATGACAATAAATACCCAAGGAGTCAGTGACTCAGGTAGCTATTTGGGGTGATGGATCCCCTATACTTTACCCCCTAACCCCGCTTTTTATGTTGGTCTGTTTCTATTTCTCAATCCCTTGCAGCCCCTCCCTTCAGCACTGACCACAGGAGTCAAGCCCACAGTTCCCTATTATTCAGAAAAAAAGTCATTGAGTTCATTTACATTTCCCTCAACGTGAATGATTCAACTAGAGTCTACATGCTTATGTTCTGAACATTTTTAACTTTCTAGGATTGATTTCTGTTTGTGTTGTGGTAGTAAATGATAAAGCAATTATCACCATTGAAAGGTTTTTTTCTCCGGGCTCTGCCGAGGAGAGACTGCCAATCAGACAAAAAGTCGAATAGCCAGGGCTTTATTGGGGTTTGCGCACCTGGGGGAGGTTCTCCGGTCCGCAGAACGGGGGCCAGGAAGTCGCACCCGAGCAAAGGGAAGCACACTCTTTAAGCATGAAAATTCCACAGGCTTCATGCGTGGCGGTTGGGGATTGGTCCTGTGATTCCAAGTGTTGGTTTTGATTCCTCAGTTTGATGTCAGCCACCTTTTTCCCAGGTACCCCAGCCGTTTTGTCCCTCTGGGCTAGCCTAACATTCCAACCTCTTTGATAGGATAAGGGGCGCTGTGATTGATCTGGCTGCTTCCTGCTGACAGGGGGCATAGAGGGGGAGGGGGAGAGGTTGGTGTTGTATGGCCCAGTCTGGATAGGAGAGTAGGCTCTGGTCTGGAGCAGCATCTGGGTGAAGGTAACCCAGGAGGCTTCGCAGATTCTGTCCTGGAGGAATCTCAGAAAACATGGGCCAAACATTAGTAATAAGCAGATTGTTAAAAATGGCCCAACGATTGGGGCCAAAGTGGTAAAAATCAGGGAACGCCACCATGGGGTCCCCATTTCTAGAGGGGTATAGCCCTTTTTCAACTTGTCTTTAAGATTTTGGAGAGTGTTGACGTTTTCCTCTACCTGGTCGCTTTCGTTTACGTAGAAGCAGCACTGTTCCTGCAAGAACTTGATGGGCAAATGGGAACTCTTCAGCCCTATATCACCAACATAGCTGTCGATCTATGGGGAAGAGATCTTTTACAGCAATGTGGAGCTTATGTAGCAATCCCAAATGTTAATCCAAAAGTAAATTAAAATTTTAATGGTGGCTACTGTTGAGCGTCCACATCCTCTACCGTTAAAATGGAAAACAAATGATCCCATCTGGATGGAACAGTGGCCTCTTACCCAGGAAAAATTGGACGCCTTTAAATACCTAGTACAAAAACAGCTTTTAGCAGGACATACAGGATCTTCTACTAGCCCATGGAATTCTCCAGTTTTTGTCATCAAAAAGAAAACTGGGAAATGGAGAATGCTAACTGTATAGCATCCGACATGTTACTGGAATTCCCTATAGTCCTCAAAGCCAAGCCATTGTTGAACGGACTAGTCAAACTCTGAAACAGCAATTAAAAAAACAAAAAAGGGGGAATAGGAAAGGGAAGTTCTTCACAGGAGCTTTTAGCCTTCACCACCGCTTTGATAGCTGCTGGAATAGGCAGCGCAAGCCTAACACACAGCCTACAAACCACCCGCCAACTGCGGGCTGACCTAGAGCAAGCCCTTGATGCCTCTGCCACCTCCCTAGCCTCTTTGCAAAGACAAATAACCTCAGTAGCCCAGATCGCCCTCCAAAACCACAGGGCCCTTGACCTCCTAACTGCAGAAAAAAGGGGGAATAGGAAAGGGAAGTTCTCCACAAGAGCTTTTAGCCAAGGCACTTTTCACTTTAAATTTTTTTTTTAATTTAAGGAAAGAAGATTCACAAGCCCCTGCAGACAGGCACTGGGCGGGTGCTATTCATGCCCTGAGGGATTTGCACCAACCTGTCTGGTGGCAAGATGATGACAAGGAAGGAATGGAAGAAGGGGAACCCGTCCAGGCTACAGTTAAGTGGAGGGGTCCACCAAAGGCAAAATGGGGTCTCATCTACCCCCATGACCGAGATCTGGGAAGGAACAGGGGTCCAGAAAAAGATGGTAAACCAGAGTAGGTAGCCCCCGTGTCCATGAGAAAAGAGATGGACTTACCTGCTACCTGCAACGTTACCCTGGGTTCTGCGAGGGTGATGGGGGTCTTCTGAGTCTGGGCCGCCTCAGTCATCCAGGAGCCCAAGGAGCTCCGGTGTGGCCAGAGGCGAGTTCGCGCCTTGAGCTAATTCTGTGTGGAGGCGCCGAGGATGAGCTCTTAAGGGGATAAGCATCCTTCCAGTGGCCAAGCTGCCAGCAGTCTGGGCAAGGCTTCGTTGGCGGTCGGGGTTGGGGACACTGGCGGGCCTAATGTCCCTCCTTGCCACATTTGAAACAAGCCCCTGGCGGGGTGTTCTTTGGCCCGGATTTAGCTTTGCCCCCATTGCCGCCGGCCACAGAGCCGCCAGCATAGCCTGGGTCTGCAGGGCTATGTTTTGCTGTAGGCGAGCCTGGAGAGCAGCTTCAGCCTCTGCTTTTCGATTATTGAAAACCTTAAATGCCGTGTTCACCACATCTCGGATGGGGGTTTGGGGACCATCCTCGGCCTTTTTCAGTTTTTTTCGGATGTCTGGAGCTGACTGGGAGATAAAATGAGTAGCCAAAACAGTCGTCCCAGCATTAGATGTCGGATCTAAGCGGGTATGGAGTAACATGGCCTCTGTTAGCCTGTTAGGGAACAAAACTGGGTTTTCTCAAGGTGCCTGGGTCACTTCCCTGAGTTTGTCATAATTGACTGCCTTTTAGGCTGACTAGTTCAATCCCGCTATGAGGCATTTGACCATCTGGTCGCGGTGCCTTTGGCCCGCCTGTCCTACCTGGTAGTCCCAGTCTGGCTCCACCTCTGGAACAGCCTCAGCTCCCACAGGCATGAGGGGGTTGGTGGCGTGTATTTGGTTGGCGTAAATCCTGGCGGCGGTTCGAACACAGTCACGTTTGTGAGGGGTCATAGTGGAGGTTAAGATAATATGCAGGTCATGCCAGGTTAAATCATAGGCTTGTACTAGGTATTAAAATTCCTTAATAAAGTTAGTTGGGTTGGCAGAGAAAGAGCCCAAGTGTTTTTCTATGGAAGAGAGGTCAGTCAGGGAGAAGGGGACGTGGACTCGGACTACACCCTCCGTCCCTACCACCTCTTGGAGGGGGCAGATGCAGGAGTCAGGGGGGTTGAACTTCAGCGGGAGCGGGAGCGAGTGTGAGAGCTGATTGGGGAGGAAAGACTTTCATCAGGAGTAGGAGGGCTTGGCTGGGGCTGATGGGGGAGGGGGGAGGAGGAGGAGAGGCGAGATCTTCAGGGGAGTCAGAGAAGGAGGAAGGAAGTTCCAGAGCAGAGGGTTCAGAAGGTCAGCCAGGCTCTGAACTGCCACGGGCAAGGAGAACCTGGGTTGTGGAGCACTGAGTGCAGAGGTCTGGACAGGAGCGCAAAGCCCGGAAGCCCTGGACATAGGGAATCTCAGACCATTTCCTGGTCCATCTGCAGAAATTACCTAAGTCCATTAGGGTAGCGAATTCGAAAGTGCCTTCCAGGCGCCAGCGCTTGCGATTGTTGAGCTGATGTAATGGCCAGGCCATAGCAGACAGAAAAATCAGCTGCTTTCGCTTAAGGCTGGCATGGATTATAGCCAGATTCTTTATTAGGCACCCTAAGGGTGTTTTAGGATCTAGTTTGGATTCTTGCCCGCCCATTTTTGGTCCCCAAGGAACAACAGATAGGGAATTGGCGTCCCTCAACCCAATCTGTTGAGCCCGTCAGAAAAATGGGGGTCTGGGCCAGGGATGTCTCCTCTGACTCTCAGAGCCCAGAAACGGAGGAGAGCAGTCTCTCTGAGAGGGTCACACTGACGCAGTGCTGCTATTTGTCATGAGAGCAGTCTCTCGGTATCAGTACCCAGGGGCCCGGATTTAGCGGTTGGGGACCAGAAATTTGGGGCAATTGCACTTACCCTGGTTCGTAGTCCAGACTGGAGGGGGGCCACGAGGCCTCCTTGGGGAGTGGGGAGAGGAGAGGTCCTCAGCAGACAACTTCACCCGGGTTTCGAGCACCAAATGAAAGGTTTTTTCTCCGGGCTCCATGAGGAAAGAAAGCCAATCAAGCAAAAAGTCGAATAGCCAGGGCTTTATTGGGGTTTGCGCACCCGGGCGAGGTTCTCCAGTCCGCAGAATTGGGGCCGGGGAAGTCGCACCCGAGCAAAGGGAAGCGTGCTCTTTAAGCAAAAAATTTCATGGGCTTCATGCGTGGCAGTTGGGGATTTGTCCTGTGGTTCCAGGTGTTGGTTTCGATTCCTCAGTTTGATGTCAGCCGCCTTTTTCCCAGGTACAGCCGCCGTTTTGTCCCTCTGGGCCAGCCTAACAACTACATTTATACGATCATGACAAAACAACCATTTTCTTAATTTTTGAATCTCTCTAGACTGTGTGGGTAATCCACAGGTTTTGTAAAATTGTCACAAATATAAAAAAATGCTTCATGTTTGTTGAAAAAATTCCATGTATAAGTGGAATGTATAGTTCAAGCCCATGTTGTTCAAGGGTCAGCTGTGAACTTGGGGAAAAAGGAGACAACTCAGGGTTCAGAATCAAGAGTTCTGAATATCACCCTCAGAACCACTGTCCCCCTGAAGAGGGCCTGAGGTGTGCTCTGTGGGTTTCCGGATGGATGGTGGTGGATGATGGATGGATGATGGATGATGGAGGGGTGATGGAGGGATGGTGGATGGATGGTGGATGGATAGATGGATGGATGGTGGAAGAATGGTGGATGGAAGATGGATGATGGCTAGAGCCACCACTGACCTTCCCCCTCCTTCTTCCCCCGGTATCTCAGTCCTATTGCCAATGACCAAGAAGTGAAGATGCTCCATGAGAAAAGAGACAGTGTGGTTCAGAGTCCAAGGACAGAGGAATCATGGAAGTCTGCTCCCAGGAGGGAACTGGCAGTGGGAAATAGTAGGCCCCCAGCATAGCCCATGTGCTGACCGGCCTGTGGCAGGAGAAACTCTCTGCCCTGAGGACCCCAGTAACAGTTTTAAAGGCCAGAAGTGAGAGCAGAACTTAAGGGAAGGAGACTCAACCACACTTTGACTGTGGGTTCACACTGTTCCCTGAAGCAGGCGGAGAAGTTGCAAGAATGACCCATGGGCCACGGGACATCATTAACCCACGTGGTGATTCAGATAACAGCCATTTCAAGTGAATCTGGGCCTCTGACAAGATGAGGCCATGGAACGTGGTCTCAATGACTTCAAACACCCAAAACCTTGCAGTTGTTCTCTCATCATGATGGCGTTAAATTGGAAATCAGTAACACCTCTACAGATTTCAATAAGGGATCCTTTAATTGCCAGACATTCAGAAATCAGGCACCAGGACAAAGCGTGGGTCAGAGAAGTCACAAGGGAAATTTGAAAGCACTCCAAAGTCAATATAAGGCAAAATGTGACCTAAAAGCTGCAGATGCAGCAGAGTCTTGCACAGAATTTGTGACATTGAGTATTAAGGACATTTCAGAGCACCAGGTGAGCAGCGGATCCTGGATGGGGTGTTCCATGAGACCCTGAGAAAAGGAAGATCCCCGTGGTCCCCACAGACACCCTTAATTGTAGGACAGTCATGAGGCCCCAGCACCATAGGTGGTACAGAAGCACTGCAGGGAGGTGGGAAAGATGCAGGCAGGAATGAAGGTGAGTAGGAAGGTAGGAAGAGAGAGGCAGAAATATGTAATTATTTAGTTGCTCATGTGGCTGTGCCCCCAGCCTGGGACCTTGAACCAGGGGACTTGAGACGTGTGTGGAGCCACTCCCAGCATGTCCTAGACCAGTTGGGCATCAGGGCATCTCTTCTCAGATGATTTTTCAACAAATAATTTTAACAGATAGTTTCATGCTTTAAAAGACTGTATATGAAGGAAGGAGACAGATCAAAGAGTGAAATAAGACATCTGCACAGTACATATTTAGTGACTGCTAAATAGAAGAAATATTACAATAAAATCCAAAAAGAAAAAAAGTCCACAGAATACAAATGGTCTATAGTAACATGAAAAACCATATAAAGGTTACTAGTTACTCAAAATAAAACCTCTTAAACACTATATAATAGCTATAAAGGAAATTATAATAAAAACATTGGTAAGGATGTAAAGAAATTAGAACCTTCAACATTTCTTACATAAATATAAAATGATACATGATGAAAAATGTTTGGTTATTTCCTCAACAAGTTAGAATTACGTGCCCAACTGTCTTAGTTGTTCAGCCTTAGCCTGAGCTGCAGTTCACATGCAGATCAAAGACCAGGATTTGCAGACCAAAGACCAGGGTTTGCAGCTCAGGGCTCAGGGGGAGCTACTCAACTGAAGAATGAAATCAAATCAATACAGGACCCTGAAATTCACACCAGTGTACATGCTCAAAAGAATTGCAAGCAAGACTAATTATTAATATACCCATGTTCACAACATTTACAATTTAACAAATCCAGAAGCAACTCAAATCATCACTGGATAATAAAAAAGCAAAATGAAGTATATACAGAAATATCATTCAACCTTTAAAACTTAGCATACCCTGTGAGCAGCTCCACATGCATTCCAAAGTCCAAGGATCAAGACTTGGGTCCAGGAGTAACAACAAATGTGAACAATGAAATAAAAATACAGTGCTTGTTTTGCATCTCCTCTTTCTGCCTGCCTTGCCACCATTCCTGCCTGTACCTCTTCTTGTAAAACTTAGGAAAGTTTCTGACATGTTACACTTCATACGAACCTTGAAGTCAGTGTGCTAAGTGCGATAAGCCAGACAGAAAAGAACCAACACTGTGATTCCACTTGTGAAAGGTTTCCAGGGTTAGTACTTCATGCCATAAAACTGTATACTCGAATTGGTTTAAATGTATATGTCAGGTCATCTTATTTAATCACAATAAAATGTTGAACAAAGAACAGATGTGTGTTACAAAATGGATGAACACAGCAAACATCCTGATTGAAGGAGATTATACATGACAGGGCACTGAGGTGGAGTTACCTGTAATTTAAGATACCAAGGTGGTGATCATGAAAGGGTCCAGAAAGGAAAACTGGGTCAGAGTAGCATTAGACATGTTTATAAAGTTGGAGCATGTGGTTAAAGCTGAAGTGCGCCTATGAAATAAAAGGTGGCAGCCAGCATTTTGTAGAGATAGAAAGTAGATGAAGTGGTTGTATATTTTGTGGATGTTTGAAATGACTAGAATATAAATTATTTTCAAAACAACCATGTCAAAGCACACCATAAGAGCACAGACATCAAACTTTGTAAAAAAAATTTTTTTAAAGATAAAGTCTTACCAGGATCCAGTTCATGCAAACTGATGAAAAAAATTCAATATCTTACTCATTCCCCCCAAAATTATGAGAAGAAACTTGCTAAAGTATAGACTACACATATACTTAGTTATATTTCTGTACAGTAACAAGTCATTCAAAATATAAAATTAAAATGATCCCTTCTACAATGGATCCAAAAAGAAAATAAGCATAAATTTAAGCAAAACTTGAAAGACATGTGCTCTGAAGGTTATAAAACCCTGCTAAAAGTACTTAAGGAAACAAAATGAAAAAGATTCATGAACAGCGATGAGGAGAATGACTTTAGGATGCAAAGTTGCTTTAATAAAGTGAATAAAAGATATGCCTTAAATCTTAGTAGCCATGGCAATTTAGACATCGACAATTCACATTCTGTGTGCCCTGGTGACCCAGCAGTCTAGCACACCCTGGGCAAAGTCCACATGCATCTTCATGTTCTGGGTTCAAGAGGCAGAACCAGGGAGAATCAAGATGAACAACTAAAAATCTCTTCTCCCCACTCTCTATGCCCACCCGCTTGCCTTCATCCCTGCCTGCAGCTTCCCTTCTTAAAGAACCCCACTGTGGGGATTTGGTGGCCCGGGTGGCAGATACTGGTGTTTGGACACATGAAGCACAAGGACCAATTTTGCAACCTGGGGCCAGAGTTAAAAATCCAAAATTGAAATATGCTTCATCCTCCCCCCAAATATCTGGCAGGCCTGGTGGCTAAGGTGCTAACCTCATTCCTGGGGTGCAGAATCCACACGCAGCTCAAGGACTGGAGTTTGCAGGTGGGAAGTGGGGCGTCTCAATTCCACAACTAGAATGAACTAGAAGTGAAATGCTTCCTTCCTGATATTCCTTCCTCCCCGTCATCTAATATAAAATTCCAGTAGCCTGAAATATGAAGTCTACAGAACCACACAGGCTGTGAGTAGCCACAGCGACCTTGAGGAAGAGTGTCCTTCAAAGGCTGGAGGCAGGACAGTCACGAAGTTCGCCTGATTAGCACAGGGCCATGTGATCAGTGAATTTGCAACAGCAACAAAGACATACACTTGGGAAAATGTGTTTTTCCCAAAACAGAGGTCTCATGTTCTTCCTTGAAGGGGCTGCCCACTTCCCAGCACCAGGGTGCAGCCGGCACAGAACGCACCCCGCTCTCGCCCAGCCCGGC
>RJWH01007109.1:0-44615 GCA_004363575.1 Solenodon paradoxus | reverse complement strand
GTCTTATGAGGTCTCTTTTATATATAACTTACTTTTAAGATTCTGTCTTTATATTATATTTTTATTATTTTAATGATCATATGTCTTAGTGCAGCTCTGTTTTATTTTGTTTCTTTGTTTAGAACTCAGCTTTTTAGATCTGCAGGTCTCTTTCCTTCCTTATGTTAGGGAAATTCTCAGATACTATTTCTTCATGTACAGTGTCTGCCTATTCTCTTTCTCTTCTCCTTCTGAGATCATTATGATATTAATGTTCTCCCTCTTGATGCTATCCCATAGATCTTTTACGCTTTCTTTCTTTCTTTCTTTTTTATTTTTTCTTTGCTGGCTTGGGTTCATTCCACTGCTTTATTATCTAGCTTGCTTTTTTTATTGTAGGCTTCCTTCTGCCTACTCTTGAGCCCCTCAATTTTTTCTTTATCTCAGCTGTTGTATTCTTTTGCTCCATACATTCTGTTTGTAACTCCCTCATATTTTCTCTTTCTTAATTGTAAATCTTTTTCTTCTACTCCATTGTTTTTCTTTCTGATTTTAGTTGGTATCATTATGTTGCCCTAAAGTCTTCATCAGGTAATTTACTTAAATCTGTTGCATTCAGATGTACCCCTGAGGTTTTGTTTTGGTCTGTGGTTTTACACATTTCTCTCTCTCTCCGATCTGTTTGCATTCTTTTTTTCCCATAGGTTAGACTTCTCTGGTGTTATGGCCTTGTTTAGTGAACAATATAAGCCTGGGTGTTGCTCTGGAATGCTGGTCTTCCTTTATTTGTTTTATCTCTGTATTAGTCAGGATTGTTGAAACTCTAGAACCCACTCTGTATTGAGGCCTGAGAGTCCATGTTACAGAGTTGGAGTTGGGGTAGGTAATGTAGAGAGTTCCTCCTGAGTTACAGGCATGAACACCAAGACACAAGGAGAGAAACCTGAGTCATGAACTCAGTAAGTAAGCAGGCCACAATCAAGCCACAAGAGAGAGAAACTGATTGTAGAAATGCAAAAATCCCTTGTGAAATACCCAATCCTCCAGAGAAGTGGCAACCCCAATGAGGGTAGGGATGGAGTGGGGTGGTGAAAAAAGCCCTGGAGCTAGAGGGTGGAAGTTCTAGGAAGCAACAAACAGAGCAAAAAGCTATTTAGCAGTTGTCCCAGGTGGGTAGAAACTGCTGCTTCAATTGTCTTCCCTGAGGGAATTAGAGAATAGAATTCTTGAAAGGGAGTCATTAAACTATCTGCATGCATAGGTGCTGTACTGCTGACCACTCTGTCTCTGTCAGCCTGTGGAAAGGCAGTGGGGAGCACCAAAAGTTCAGCACAAGTGTGCTAATTGTGGAGGGATTGCGAGCTCCCTGTTGTGGGACTCTCTGCAATGGTGGCTTCCAGTGCCCACACCACAAGGAAGCAGTATCTTAGTTCACAAAGGGTCTGTTCCTTTTTTTACCCCATACGGAAGTTTTTGTTTCAAGAAATGAAAGGTATTTCTCAGGTATGGGGGCATCCTTCAACTCCTGAAGAGTATCTCGATCACTGATCTGTCTCTCTGTGGACTCAGGGTCTCTTAACAGGTTATATGACACTGAGACAGAGTGACTTTTTCTGTTTATGAAGGTGTCTGTCCTTTCTGTTTGTGGTGACATTGGTTCTCAATCTTTTTCAAGGATCATTGTTGCTAAAAATGAGTATATTTTGGTTGTGCCTCTGGGGAGAAAGTGACCTTGAGGATTTAACATTTTGACATCTCAGAACAAGTTTCAGGTAACTTGTTGGTATGTAATTATGGCAGATAGAGCCTAAGGTGACCCCAGTGATATTCTGCCTCCTTGTGTCCACATTTCTTTATAACTTCTTTGCCCTGTAGCTAAGATCTGTGACTTTTCTGTAACCAATAAAAATGGTAAATTTGATAGAGCAGTCACTCCTTTATTTTATTGCATTGTATAAGACTTTCCCTTAAGAGATAAGAGATTGGCATGAAAGTCTTCTTGCTGACTCAGTTAAATAAGCAGCCATATTGAGAAATCCTACATGGCAAGAAACTGTGGGTAGCCTCTGAAAACTGTTAGAGAATTTAAGAAGCTGAAGCCAACATCCAGTCAAGAAAAATCTCCTGTCAGTGAAAACTTAGGATCCTCATTCCTACAAAGACATGGAAATGAATTCTACCAACAAAACTAATTCTCCTCCAGATGAAAACACAATCTGACCAATACCTTGATATAGGCTGTAATATTCATAGTAAGGGAACCAGGTAACCTTGTTTTAAGCTACGAAGTAATATCCTAGGTTCTGGGAAGAGAAGATCTGTCAAGAATAAAATATGGTATCAGAAGTCTTGATCTGTTAGGGGAAGGGGCAATGTAAGAATTCTGTAACAAATAATACAGCAAAGATCTTGTCATTATTAATGGGATACAAGGCAATGATCTCAGAAAAAAAATGGTAGAATTGCTTAAAACTCCAAGGAAGTCTAAAGTCAGGGTAAAACTAGCAGTAAGTAAATCTGAGTTCACTCAGACTTATCTAGGCTTAGAGAACTTATAAGTAAAGCTGCTAATATTTTGAGTCCCCCTAAAATTTCAGCTCTCGACTATTTTAGAACTATTTGTATAGGGATGTGTGAAGAACACTTCTCTGGTAAATTATGATAATAGCTATGATTTAGTGAACTTTTCCAACATAGCAAGAGTTGTGCTGAGTGATTAATATTAATTATATGATTAAAATTTCATTGAATTTTCACAATGATTTTATAAAACATGTACTCTTATTATCCAATGTTTTATATAGGGAAACAGGTTCAGAGGTATTAAAGGATTTGTCCAAGGTCACATGATAAAGAATGGTTCAAACCCAGTTCATTCTGACTCTAGAGTCTGTTTTGTGACTACTATTCTCTTCTGTATGGAGTAAGCATACACTGCAGATTGAAGAAGGAAAAATATTAGACTTTCACCATAATTTGGAAGAAATGGACTGGGGCAATGCTATCAAATTACCAAACTACAACATCAACACCAACTTGCATTATTTAAAAATACAAATTATTGGATCTTATCTCAAATCTAAGGAATCACAAACTCAGGGTAGGGCCCAGCAATCTGTGCTTTAACAATACATCCTGAAGTTTCTGTTACTAAAAATTGAACTACTAGACTAAAGTGATAGCAGTAGAAAATGAGAAAGAATGGGAAAAAAATAACATGACTAGTAGAGGATTAATACATTTTAGATTTGAATATACACCATATTTGAAACATACCTGATAAGAATAATATTGGTCCATAGAAGGAAAGAGAGAAAATCATCTTTTATTTTCTCTATCATTTTGATGTTAGGGAACTTTCAACAGGTACTTTATGGATATACAAAAATAACTTAACAGTGAGTGCTAAGTTATTTTCATTACCTCCTTCCCAACTGTTCTAATAGTTAAAGCAAAGCATCAAGATGTTTGCATTTTGTACTGAGGTAAGCAGGTGGGTGTGGTGGCAGTGGGAAGTGTTTAATTCAATTAAGCATAAAAGAGAAAAAGATACAAGGCTCCTGTGAAAACGAAAGGGTTGTAGAAGTTAATTTTAAACACATGCACATGTGGCTGGTATGATAGCATGAGTCAAGGAGATGACTATATTAATAAAAACAGCATTATAGCAAATGGAGATAATAAAACACAGCAGCATTAACTGAGCTATATCAGAAACCCCACTGTTCTTACATGGTCCCCTTTCAACCTTCTTGGAAATTAAAAACTAAGCCTCCTGTGAGGAAAACCTGCCCATCTGAAACAGTATCAAAAGTCTTCATCTCAGTCAAATTAATTGCACTAGTGTTTGCTATGGCTGAAGAAAACACTGGGAGTTAATGTTAAACAAACCTATTTCATGAGCTAAGTTTCTGAGAAACTGCCTCTGGTCCCCTAAACTTGTTAAGCTAATATATTTGGTGACTTTTGGCATTATTCAGTACATTTTAAAATATGTTCTTAAATGAGATTTATAAACTGGTTAGTGAAAGGAGGATGTGTTATTGCTCCCATTTTATGGTGGGGAATGGTGACTCAGATGTTTCTTGTACAGCAGACCTTGTTTTACTAAATTTGCTCTTTGTAACTTCCTCTTTTTTTAGGATAATTTCCCTTTAAGGTGGTTCTTCATTATCCCATTCAATATACTATTGATGGGTTCGTCTAACAAGTTGCCGGATATAATTACATATGTCTGAATTGTACAAGAACACAGGGTTTGAGATCAAGCTTGTGCTAATCTCAAACTTATTTTTCTACCATTTAAAATTGTTTTGTGAATATTATTCTGTTTCATTAAATTATTCTTCTAAAATATAATTGTTTTCAGCTTTCCACTATTTTTAATATTTATAAGACTCTCTCTACATACAGATATTTATTTTCTCAGGACAACACCCTATCAGTTTTTACTGTGCCCAGGATTATGATGAATTTCAAAGCCTTTGGTACATAATTACAATATGCCCAAGAGTGTGTTTATGTATTCCATGCCAGTCAGTGGTAGTTGATAACTCATGTAGTGTTCGCGGGCATGAATTTCTGGTTTGTGCTATTATATGTAACACCACCTTACTCTGAACTTTTGTCAATAATGCCATTTTGATAGGTGAATTTGGTGTCTTATTTTTGTGATTTGCATTTTTTGTGACTGATAGATAAAACAATTATTTATAAATAGATCGGTCACTTGCTTTTCTTTTTCTGTGAATTCTTTATTCATTTTTGTTAGTTCAAGCATTGACAAATTTGTTATAAAGGACTGAATAGTCAACATTTTAATCTTTGTGACCGTACTCAAGTCTGCCATTGTAGTGCAAAAGCAGCTATTAAACTGCATACATGAAAAGGTATGACTGTGTTTTAATACAAATTTAGAACAATAAACAGTAGATTAGAATTAGCCCATAGGCCAGCCCTTGGTTTAGTTCATTATGCTACTGGAAATATTTGTACCTTTCATATTGATTTTTGAAAGATCTGCATATATTAAGGACTAATAAACCTTTATAGTCTATGCTGGAGATTTCTTCTCAATTTTTCTAAAGTTTTATATATTTAAATATATTATCATTTTTCTTTTCATTCCTGCCTTTGTTTTTATGCTTATCAAGATTTTCTCCACTATGAAAATAGGCAAAGTATGCATATTTTCTTCTAATTCTTTTATGGTTTAATTTTTTGCAATTCATTCTTAAATCTATCTGGAAATAATTTTGATATGAGGCTTAACTAGAGAACTGACTTCATATTTCACAACGAATAACTAATGAATGTCAGCATCATTTATTGGCTAAATCTGCTCTGTGTGGGCTTCTTTTAAAGCCATGTCTCTACTAAACTAGATGCATTCATGCTTATCTTAGAGGTGTTGTCTTTTTAGTCTTATATCTGAAAACAATGGTTCTAAAAGCATGTTCACTCTGTGGGGCCTCTCAAACTCTCTTTGTATTTACTTTAGTTCACTTTGAAATGTATCAAAAATTCTACTTTAACTCTAACTATTCCTTTTGTTGTAGCTGCTGCTGTCTTTACACTTTTATCTTTCATATATCTCTGTCTCTTTGCATTCGTGTATAGTCTTGTATTTCTCAATGAGAGACATGCCTTTTTATAAAGTCTGAAAAACTGTGACTAGTTTTTCTGCTGTAATTTAGTCTTGGCACACTATTTTCATTTCTGTTGGGCTCAATTTCCTCATAGTATAGAACTACTTGTGTATAATACACTATGCCCTTTCTCACACTTTCTTTTTATCTATGCCTGCAAACTTTTTCTTGTTGATTACCTGACTGTATGGATAACTTTAGGCATCTAAAGAACCTTAGTTTCATTTATTGATAAGGATTGTTGACCCCGTCCCCTGCGCTGTCCATAATGGCATACTACCAATATAGTAGTATGTGCACTGTGACCATTCTATCTCTATAGTCTTTTTTGACAAGTACTCAGGGTAGAGCCTTCTGGTCCCCTAAGTCCTCTCATTTCAAATGTAACTCTCTGTTTTCTGCTTTCAGCTGCTAGAAAAATGATGAGAGGTTGAATGTCCTTTCTCCATTATTTGAGAAAAGATGGAATGGCTTCTATGTAGAATACTGGGAAAAATTAGTCCCACAACCCTGGGAATTATAGATTCTTCTGAATTCCTTTACTATATTCAGTTTAAATATCACTGTATCCTTACAACTCCAGAGTGAGGCACGCAATGGTTATATATAAAATATATACCTTTGACCCATATTGAAATGTCTGCTTTCCTAACAGTGTCATTTTCCAATTATCCTTCTGATTCTACTATGCATATAATTTGCATGGTGGAGGCAGCACAGTATGTAAAAAATCAGTCATAGAATCTGGAATTATAAATTCATCAAAGTTCTGTGTTTCACCAAAAACTTTATAAAGTATAAGATCAATTTTAATAAGAGCTATCTAGACTGTATGTGTTAGAAAATTGATAGATGCATTTTATTAAACTTTGCAGTTGAAAAGTCTTAACATTAATGTCCTGCAGAGATATTTTAGAATTAAGAATGTTTTAATCTGAATTTTTCAAAAAGCAGTTGCCTTTATTTAATTATACTACTTTGTTTCTTGAATGGAGTTTCATTTCATGCTATTCCAAGTGTCTAGCAAACTTTTACTTGTAACCTTGGCAATACCCTTGGACTATCTGATAAATAAGATGAACATGCTGTGTATAACAAAGAAACCAAGACATGGAGGTAAAATGATTTGTCCTAACATATGCAGCCTATTAATGAATAAGTGGGAACCCTCCCATGTCTCACCAATATCTTTCTGTCTTACCTCACATATTTGGATGTGATTTTGGGAGGGGCAAGTGCTTTCCTGTTTATCACCAAAAAGCCTCAAATGACAAAAATGCATCTACATCTTCTAGGAAGCATCCTTTCCTCTCCTGTGGCTCTTATCACAGCATTCCTCCATTTTATTTCTGTGCTTATGAACACAGTGTAAGTTATATGGACTTGCTTTATTAGGCGTATGATTATTAGGTGCCTTATTAGGTATATTATAAAATGAGTAAAACATGAAGCATTTCTTTGTTGCCAGTGCCATTAAAAGCTTCTTAACACTGGAAAGAATATAAGCTTTGTTCCTTCTAGCTCCCTTAGATCCTATTTCAGGCCTGCAGGACTTTTTATAGTGGGGGTCTAATACTGAATTATTCTAAGGAACATACACTTAATCAAGGTTAGGTTAGAAAAAAATAATTCTTTAGGAGTGTGTGTCTTTAGCCCAATTACTCTCTCCTCTGGACACTGGATCTTTTCTATTAAAATAAAAATGGGGCACAAATATTCTATCTTCAAAATTTTTTTCCAGTTTAAATATATAATTCCCAATCATTTTCTTTTCTTTTCATAGTACCAGTATATCAGAGTTGTCACGCATATAGACTTTGGAGTCAGATAGACTTTGCTTGGGGGAACAATTTCATCACTATAGTTACATAATTTTGAGCAAGTTATTTGGCCTCCCCAAACTTGTGTTTTCTTTATTGGTAAAGTGGACATAATAACACATTTCTTTTTTATTGCAGGCAATTTTATTCTATGCATCTCATAAAGGCATTGTGATATGGTGCATGCAAAGTGTACAGTTAATATTACATATAAATAACTTGGAAATGTTAACTGGATTTTCATGCTATATGTATAAGGCTAATCTTTGACAAAATTGTGATAGTCAAAATTGGTGTTTGACACCTCTCTTTCCCCTGTCCTGTGCTCCTCAGTTTTGTTCTTTTATCTGTGGTCATTACCTTTGTATCTACAACATCCAAGTGGGAGGTATTGAACTGTTGAGGGAGTCCTTTCAGTGGGAGCTCAATGATTGCACAATAGTGGAGTGACCCTGTCTCTAAGCTAGTCATGTATAGACAATGCAAATATTTTTAGATCTTTGAGACTATAACTTTCCATTTCCCGTTTACAAAACTGTCCCTGGTAATTAACACTGAGTGGTTGATTCCAGGAACCATGCCTCAAGAGGGTTTTCCTGCATATGATGTGTATCAGTTATTAGAAATGCCAGGCGCTCATTTATAAAACTGATTACAGGCCTGTTCTCTACCACTAATGGAATGTTCATAATAACTGCACAAGTTCAGGTGGACTGTTTCTCCCTGAAGCTACATTTTTTCAGGAAAAGAAATCTTTATTTTTATTACAAGACAGCTCATATACTCACATTCATCAGTTTCTGGAATGTAGCTTATTTGCAGCCTGGTGGGAGTTATATGAACTGTCATGAAAAATTTAGACAAAAAACAAGAGGGATTTAACAGAGAGGTACACAACTCATCTTTCCACAAATTCTGTTTTTGCTAATAGAAGTAAGATCTCAGATCACTGGCAGGCTCTCCTGTCTATTCATTGACAATATCTAATAACTAATATTCTCTCTCTCTCTCTCTCTCTCTCTCTCTCTCTCTCTCTCTCTCTCTCTCTCTCTCTCTCTCTCTCTCCCTGTCTCTCTGACACGCACATACAGTTACATACTGTAAATGAGTTTGATATATATATATATATATGTCTGTGTGTGTGTGTGTGTGTGTGTGTGTGTGTGTGTATAATTTAGAAAAACACTAAAATCAAGCCAGTTCAGGTCCCTTTGGATGAATTGTGGTTGTTATGGTTAGGCCAAGCACTAATTTTATGTCAGGTTGGAAAACATTCAGGGGGTGTGATTTGTGAGGCATGTCTAGGCCGTGTCTTCTAAAGCAGAATTTCTTAATTTTAACACTATTTAAATTTTGAGATTATGCTTAACCACATCCTGAACAGAATCCACTAGATGACAGTAGCACCCCTCACCTCTCCAGTTGTAACAAATAACAATATCTCTAGATATTCTCATATGTCCCTGGGGGACAAAATTACCCCCAGCTGAGAAACACTGATCTTGCTTATCTTATTTCCCTTGAATCTTCATTACATTATCATATATGTCACAGAGTTTATCTGATGATTTAAGCCTTAAGCATATATAATGTGATTCCTTAAAAAATTTAAATAATTTTATTAAAAATTTCCTCTGAGAGCTTTTTTTTCTTCAAGTAGCCACAGTTAAAAGTTACAGTCATTTCATGATAAAATAATAAGACTCAACAGAGATCTTAACAATTTACTGTTTTCTGGGTAGCGTTGCTCCCAGAGTTTCTGATGTTTAGGTATGGTATGAGTATTCACATGTTTAAACACTATTTCTGTGATTTTAGTGTACTATAAAGTTGGAGAATCACTACTCTGAATGACTCCATTTAGGAAACTGGAATTGAAAAGCTTCTTATGATAGGATCTTAACAATATGTAAGACAGAACCTGACTGATGTGCTGGGCTATGCCATTTCCCTTGAAGGAAAATGATAAAATATGAACTGAGTGACAGTTAATGTTTTTAGCAGACCAGGGAGAATGTTAACTAAAGGCTAATTCCACACTGTATATTATGGAAAGCTCTCACTCTTTTCCCTGTTGCCCACCCCCCATAATTGACACAACTAAACACAAACATATGTTATTTTAAAGCTAGGAGGAACTATTTATTTTAGATCACGCTTAGTAATGGAGCAAATAATCTTAGATTAACATCAATGTAGTACTGAAGAGACATAAACAAAGGATAAGAGCCTCCAGAATTGCCATAGTGTAGAGAATAAAATGGATGACTATTACCTGAAGTGGAAGGTAGATATTTGCATTACTCCAGGCATCTATGGAATGGTATTATGCAGATAAGTGATAGCTAAAAATAAGTACCTCTGTCCTCATCTGGCTAACTCCCTGGGTCACAGCTTAGCCACCAGTAACTACAGCAGAATTGGTCCTACAAGGAAATATAGCTGAGCACCCTATGAGCATAGACCACAGTGCTATGTTGTGCACATAAAGGAATCAATGCAGGTCAACAGTAGTCAAATCAAATATTTCACCAATAATTTAGAACTATGCTATGTCCATGTCACAAGCAAGCATTTCTGCTAAATACAGAGACGTTGGGTTACTGTAGAAAGCCTCTAGCTTTACTTAACAACCCACTCTAGGTGAAATTTTCATTCCATGAATTTGCTGAAATTTATTGTGGGCTAATTTATGTTTTCAGCTATTCTTGTATTGGAAAATAATTTTAATAATCCTTTTCTTTATTATTAATTCTAAGAGAACTTACTAGAATGATAAAATCTAAGGGTTGAAAAGGGATGTAATTACAGGTCGTGATTGGAGACCAGTGATTCTCAAACTTTCATGTACATGTGAATCTCCTATTATATGCTACTCACATTGTAGTGTGAGGGCATTAAACATATCAGCAAGGTTTGGGAGCTTGTTAGATCTTCAAAATCAAAAGTCCATTCCCCAAAACTATCTGCATTTTAAACAAGACTCCCAGGTGATTTTTTATGAAGTTGGAAGGTTGGGAAATACATAGGCAGAACAACTTCTTCCATATTTCAGTGAGGAATAAGGAATTTCCTTGGAATTTATATTTCAATTTGATAAATAATTATGTATTCATGTTTTTCAGACATGTTCAGTTTAGCTTACACATCCAAACTATGACTGGGTACCTTCCATGTTCCAAACACTAGTAATATAGTAGTTAATAAAAATTCTCTAAGCTGACACTTTTGTCTTTCTTCTCCCTCTCAGGATTGCTAATACTCTTCTGTTTGAACCTCTTCCTAATGTGGAGTTATGAAATGACCAAGTCCCAAACTGCACCGGGTTTAAATGAGAACAAGAGAAATTCCAAAGTGGGTTACAAAATATTTGTCTAAATAGATCTCCCTATTTTTAAACTTGCTCGTTTCAATAATTAATTCATATAGTAGCCTTGTGATCTTTTCATACCTTTCACCATTGCCTCACTTTAAGTCTCTCCTATAATCATAATGGCCTTTCCATTGCTTGAAGCTGTCAGGCATTATCATACCATAGTGAATGTCACATATGCCTTCCCCTCACTGTGTAATGTTCTTTTCCTCATAATCTGGTTAACTTTCATTGATTCTTCAGCACTTAAATGAAACTTTTTTCAGAAAAATTTTCTATTACCACTTTCTCTCAATCTAAATCAGTTTCTCATAATCATCTCTCATATACGTCTGTTTATATCTATTATGTTTCTTGTATCTAGCATTCATAAAATAGAATTGTGAATATATCTTATGTTTTGTTTATTTTTGGAAGTATTTATTAAATCTCTTCTCTACTGTAATTTAAACTCCTTATTGATTGGAACTTTGTATGGTTCTTCACCACGGATCTCTAGTTTTAGAATAATGCTTAGCATACTGTGCATGTTCAATAAATATTTGTTTACTGCAGTGTATATTTTCTCCCATCACACTATCTAATATTACTCCCACAGTCACAATTTAACTCATTCTGTTTCATTTTCTTTATAGCAATTATTGTTAGCTGAAGCTGTTTTGCTGGTTGATGCACTTATTTATGTTATTGTCTATCTTCTCTAACTAGACTATAAATTCCATGATATTGTAGGCTCCAAAGCAGATTGCCTGAAGTTGAATTTCAGCTTTACAAGTTACTGTAAATATACCTGTGAGAAAGTCACTTCTGCCAGCTCCCATGCCTCATTAGTAAAACGGTGATAATAATTGTCTTCATTCATAAGACTGCTGTGAGGATTAAATATAAGATTATATATAAACCACCTAACGGAGTGACTGCTTATATGACTAGGCATTATATGAGCTGATTACCATTATGATAATGGTAGTTATTATCACTATTATTTATATTAGTTTTCTTGGAAAATAGACCAGTGCCAGTCTCATAGTAGGTGTATTTGTAATTTATTAAGACAAATGTTATAGCTTATTTGCCATTAAAGTTATATTTTACTTGATTTTTGAGGAGCAGTATCAGTTTTCTAAGTTTCAGAGAAATATATTTATTTATCTGCCATGATGTATTATAAAATTTTCCATTATGACTGAGTAGAAGTGAGCTAAGTTAGCTTTTGCTGCTGTTTTTCTGATTTTGGGCAAAAAAGGGTTGCATCTCTGTCATCTAGATCCAATTCCAGTCCCTTAATCAGTTTGACTGAGGATATTCTGTTCTTCGAACAGCTGTTCAATTAAATTTTTTTCCATACATACACCATTACCACCCCCACTTGGCCCATGGTGAATATAAATTTTAAATTGATTTTAGTGCTACTGTGAAGATAACTTCTGCCTGAGCAAGAAATGACTTATAGGGTAGAATTGGATCCTAATTTAAATACTTTATTCCTCTTTTCTACAAATGTTGGAACATTGAGACAAGTTTGAGCAGGGAAATTCAAGCACTTAATTCAGCCCTCTCTCCACATATATGAAATAGAGAAGCTTAGTGATTTATCATTCTCTGTATTTTATTGTACTGTCATTTTTTGTATATTTAAGTTTGGCTAATACAATCTTGACAGCAGGGTGGAATGTAATTTAAATTTTAATATTTTCAGCTACAGAAATGGCAATGTATTATTTCTGCATATAGAAAGATACCAGTTCTCTGATTGATGTAGTACAGGGGACAAATATATATCCTTGGGTTACTTTTTAAAAAATAGAAGTAAAAAATCACTTCACCATGTCACCAATGTCATGGCATAATAGACACTTTCAATTATTCACTAAATGTCTTGGTACCAAAGGTCCCATCAAGATTTTGGATTATATATTTTAGAAATTTGAGAAGAATCTCAAAGAGAATTATTTAATTTTCAAAATTAATCTCTCAGCATTAGAACTCCATTATAATGAAATCACTCAATAATATTTGATAGGTTACATCATGTTTCTCTAAAGGAAAAATACTGAAAGTGAATAGCTTAACAGGCTGTTACTCCTAATGTTTTTGGATGCCTATCTTATAAAGAGGCCCTACTATATTTATTTTGTACCATGAAGATGAAAATTTCAATCTCATCCAGTAAGTAAAAATTAGAGAACCAACAATGACCTGGACGCAAACATAAGAATCCTAGCCCAAGGTGTAGGTCAAGGACTGGCCTACTTTTAAACCCTTGAATTAGAAAGCTAGTTATCTAAGGTCCATAGCAGGTAATAAATGAGCTGAGTGAAAGTGGGTGTTTTGTTTTTATTTTCATAGAACTCTAAAAATGCACAGTATTTTAATTTTTTTTAGTTTGGAATAATTATTATGAATCAGTGAACCAGTTATTTTGATCTTGTTTAATATAGTCTCCATCACTGTGTCTGGTGGGTAGTTGGATGTATATATATATATATATATATATATATATATATATATGTATATACATATATATGTAATGAATAACATTTCTGTAATTTAAAAACTAAAACCACAGAGCCTCTTTTCAGGTATTATTTAAATCTCTAAAACCTCTCACTAGGGGCTGGATATCTTTGAAAGAAAGTTTGAAAATCACTAGTACAAGTAACAATAAGAATTGAAATGGAAATTGTCAGGACAACCAGTTGCTCGAGTCTGGACTAGAACTGGAAAATTTGAGCCTTCTCAGTTACTCCATATTCTACCTCCTCTTTATGCTTCTACTCTCTTTTTCCTCAACTATCCTACTTTCTTGTATTTTATCTCCAGGTGAAAATAGAGGAAATACTAGTGAAGGAGATAAGGGGTCAAAAGGAAGAAGTATGGAAGCTATAGTGAATTGAGTTTTATACTCTCTGTAATAGTGAAATGAGATTAAAACTCATGAGAAAAAAATGGTGTAATTTCTTTTAATTTTCTTGTACTTCATTCCATGAATGAATCATGCTGATAGAATATTTTCTGGAATAGAACATATCAGTTTAGATAAAAGTAAGAGGCACACCTGTTTGCAGAGGCTACAAAGGTTGCTGAGGAATCAACCATAGAATCTGGCAACCTCAACTACTAACTAGTTTAAATAACATTTTAAACAATTAAGAGAACTGAATTGGCATGCATTTTTAAGCTTTTTTCCTGAATGTGGATATGGGTCTGCTACCCAAATTTTCAGCATAGTCAGAGGCTAATGTCTGACAGCATTAGATTACAGAGCATCTCCTGCAATATGAAGTGAAACATGTAGCTCTCCTTAAGGAAACATCTGACATGACATTTTCTCATGATATACTTTAACCCTGGGTAACTGAATGTACTATTTCATTGGCACACAGTTTTAGTAGGAGATTTTCCCATAAGTCCAGCCTGAAGCAAAATTGAAATAAAAGTGCATTTTTCTATGATCAATTTTTTCAATCTCAGGTGCCACATTACTGTGGGCCCACAGTCTCTGGTTTCGATCTCCAATTCTGACTACTTCCTCCTTGAAAAAATTCTTCAGCATGTTCAACTAAAATTCTATGCCTAATATGTCCTGCCTGTGAGGATGATGTACTTTGTCCCCTAAATATAGAAAAGTATATTAAAAGTTCAAAGAAAAGATAGGTCTGCTTCTATTTCCTGAAACTAAGAGGGAGATAATTAAAAATAGATACACTCAAAGGTATAATTATTAACATAAAAATGTATTCAAATGAAGAATAAAAGGATAAATAACCAAGAATAATTATATAAGAGTAGAATAAGATATAAGAATAATAGCAGAAGGACTAAGATTCACAGTGAATGCAGGCTTACACAAAGGATGAAGATTAATAAAAGGGCTTTGGAAGTGTACTTCAAATAAGAGGAAGAGCAAGGAAAATCTGGTGCTTGAAACTGGTAGAGAAAAAGTAGAAATGATTTCTTTGTTTTTATTGTGCTTCTACTTTCACTGTATCCAAAAGTGGACCTCATACCAGAATGAGTAGTAGGCACAAGTTAAGAGATCATTAAATTCAAGTGAGTTTAAAGAAAGTAAGATACCTAGCTACTTTAAGTACTTACATTAAAATATATTAAATAACTGGCATATTATAATGTGACTCTTTTACTGAATTGTCTTTGATTATTATTTTTGAGAATAGATATATGGCATACAAATAAAACCTTAAGGTTCAAGATCAATGAACACTCTACACAAGAGTTTTGATATTTATTCTGCATAATATCATAGACTGAGTAGCTAGAAGATTTATCATTGAGTCTCTACCAAATTATTCAGTCACCTTGATGGTGAAAATAAATGGTAAAATACACCATGTTCTTGGACATAATGACTCCATACTATAAATGTGTCAGATTTATAGATTCAATGACATCCCTGTCAAAACTGTAAATAGGCTTTTCAGGAACCTGAAAAACAGATACTAAAATATGTATATTTAAGAACAAAACACCAAGAACAGCTAAGACATTCCTAAAGAAATAAAATTTGGTAGGAACTTATACCATAAGATATCAAAAATATTATAAAATATATTCATAAAAGTAATTTGCTTTCTTTGTGATAGACGAATCCATGGAACAAAAATATATGATTCATGACAGAACTGATATTGATCATAAGTAGATACATGAAAGAGTTTTTGTTAACCATGTGGTGAGAAATATGGAAATAAGTCTTAACTTTTATATGCTATACAAAAAAACCCTAAAAATATATTGAACATGATAGATGTTAATAGTTTGGAGACCTCATTGCAAGAACTTCTAAAGACATCAAAAGCTCAGTCCATAATGGAAAATACAGATAACTTAGACTACAATGAATCAAGAACCTATTGTTGTCAAAATAATAGTCAGAAAATATTTAGGATAAAAGGTAGAATCTGAGGAAATGCATTTGTATTAGATAAAATTTAAAGAGGAATGTCTGCTAATGTATAATGAATTCCAAATATCGTTAAGAAAAATGAAATGAAGTCCTTGAGTCAAATATATAAACATTTCAGAAAAGAAAGTACACATGACTCAGAAACATCTGAAAATATTTCTAACCTCATTGGTAATCAGATAACTGAAAATTAGACATTTTATGCCATTTTGCTACCTGGATATCAGCAAGAATTAAAACAGGCAATCCCAAGTGTCGTTCATGATAAGGACATTGGTAACACTAATCCACTACTTGTTAAGTTAAGTGGTAGAACAATTTTGGAAAACAGTTTTTGATTTCCTAGTAAACTAGTAAATATGACTGAGACCTTTACTGTTGTCCAAATATGCATGTGTTCTTCCACATTCCCCAAATATGTTTCTTAGTTGGTGTCTTGAAACTAAATTTTGGATAATAGGATGCAATTAGAAGTGACTTATTATTTCTGGGCTGAGACATTAAAGTTAGATATTAGTTCTACTCTTCCCCTGCTTCTGTTACCAGAAATCATGTGTTACAGTGATGAAACCATAAACTGGAAGCAATTATGGTCATTGATTCTACAAACAGAGGGAAGTTTCTGAACTTTGGTGAACTTGGTGTGAGTAAAAAAGTAAACATTTGTTGCTTCGAGTCACTGAGAATTTGATCTGCCTTTGTTGCCAAAGAAGAGCCTAATGTATTCTGACAGCTATTATTTTTTTAAAGAAAGTTTCAGGAAGGAATGAATGTGAGCAGAGTCAGGCAGGCAGGAAGAGAGAGGAGGAAGCACTTTGTTTATTTTTTTGTTCATCTTAGTTTTCACCAAGCCCCCGGTCTTGAACCTGGTACCCAGGGATATGTGACCTGTGCTCTCAAGAAGATAGATGACTAAACTGCTAATCCACTAGGGCATTCCTATCCTGACTATTCTATAGCATATGACTCAAAATTTTCACTCATGTGTCTGTATTCCAGAGGAATTCTTGAACCTTTCATCAGGGTGCATGTATAAGAATATTTACAATATTTCCCATGATAGCATGAGATAGAAAACAAATCAATTACCTATTAGTAGTTGAATTAGATACTAGGTAGAAGTGAAATTAAAGGAATCATACATAAGAAAGTGAAAGAATCTGAAAATGCACAAGGTTTAGAAACAGCAAGACAAAGAAAACATAAATTATATATAACTCAATTTTAGAAATACAATAACATGCAAATCTAAATAATGTATTAGAGGCAGATAAATATGGAGTAAACCATAAAATGAAGGGATATAGATACTACCATAAAATCAGAATATTAGTTGTCCTTGCAGTTTTAAGAATGAGATTATAAATAGTAATAATAATTATAATAATAGTGATAACAGTAGCTAAGACTATGTCCTTGGTAATTATTGTCTAGATGATTTTTATATATTAACATTTCATAATGGAAAAAAGACTATGTAGTAGGTGATATTGTTATTGTTCTCATTATGTGGGGTGGAAAATAAATGCAGGGCAGATTTATATCATTTTTGAGTTCATGAAGATAGCAAGAAGTAGAGCTTAGAAACTGAACCCAGGCAGTCTGAGACACGAACCTGCATTCTTAACTATTAACCTAATTAGAAAGAGAGGTAAAGAAATAACATATTCACTTATTAACCTGGATAATAGTTAAATCAAAGTATATTTTTATCATTATTATTTGGACTGTGCAGTAATTTTATATATTTTTTTTAAACATATGGTATTCTAACATCTATGAAAAAAATAAGAAAAGAGAGTAATGACATTTAATTCCTGAAAAAAAGATAAATTAGCAGAGCTCTGGGATTCCTTTTTAGAGAATTTACAGAAATAGGAGGAGGCACTGATTGGATCTATAAACATAAAATTTATGAGAAACCATTGCGGAGACCAAAGATTGGTAAGAACTCATGTTTGTGTGTGTGTGCATGTGCATATCTGCCTATATGCATTTCAGCCTGGTACAAGAGTGGGGGAATAGTTTAGGTGAGAGTTTTTGTATTTTTTTTTCTCTGTATTACCTTGAAATGACCATTTCCTATTCTACTGCCACATAACTGAATATAGAATCCCAGGTATTATGGTACTGGTGAGTTAATATCAGACTACTATTTGTGTGTAAGAAACTGATATAAAAAAGTATAGATGGGCAGGCCACCTAGAGCATCCACCTATTCACCCTTTTTCCTACCAAATATCAGTGCTAATTTATTATATACTAAGGGATTGCCACTTATAATGCTGCTTATTTCCCAAACCAGAGAGTATGTATGGTAAAATGATTATCAAATATATATTTTAAATACTGGTTCTAAGGTGCCTGGGGCAAGCAATATCTCTTAGTACATATCACAACCATCTAATGCAACAGATGGGATACAAACTAGTTTGGAATTTTATCTTTACCCCATACACATAAGCGGACAGAAGGTGATATCACTATGGACTAAGAACAGTTAAACAGAAAAGATGATTTTTCTATGGGACTAAGAGCGCAAAAGCCAACATAATTCAACATCTGAGAATTACAAACACCATAAAAGAAAGATTGCTATCTGAACAAAACTTACACAAGAAGTAAAATTATTGGAAAAAAGGGACAAATTATTTTAAAAAAGAATAATAAATTACCTTTAAAATAATAGAATATATGAATATTATGAAGCAGAAATGAATTTCATTAAAAACAAGTATGTGGAATGAAATAATAATAGTTGAAAAAATAGCATAGTAGAGATCAAACCTAGGTCTATATTCCTGGTGACCCTAGACCACCAATCCTATCCTGCAGAGACCCAGAGCAGCACCTACACATCTTCATGTTGCTCTCCCAGTTTCAGTGAACATAGGCCTCTCTTCCGAGGGTAACCAGCTCACTGGCTCTGCCCTGCAGAAAGCAGGACCTGCACTCACCCAGCTTCACAGTGCTCGACCCACTTCAGCGAACATAGGCCTCTGCTCCAGGGACTCAAGGAACACTGGCTCTACACAGAAGTGACACAAAACAAGCACCTGCCAGGCTTCAGGTCCCCAGGTCCTTCCAATTTGCTGTGCCATATCCTGGAAACAGTGCATGCTAGTCTTCAGTACACATGGACCTGTGGGCCATTGACTCCCATCCTGCACATCCATGGCCAGAAAGAGTACTCACTAGGCCTTGGGACTCATGTACCATCAACCCTTACCCTGCACAGGCCTGCTAGGAACTAGTGACTCAGGACCTGAAGACACCCACAGTGACTCAAACTAGACCCAGACTCAGAGATTCTAAAATACACAACTGGGCTACCCAAGAGCTGTATTCCCAGTGCACATGTGTTACCTATGAAACTCTCGATGCTGAGAGCTGCAAAGCCAGCAAGCACCACATGAAGCATCATCCGTCACCCACGCAAAGAGGGTATTCTAGAGAGCAGAATCAGCTTCAACCTTAGTGAGAAAAAGGGACAGACACCTGCCACATCAACAGACATGTAAGAAGATATCTAAAGAAAAAAAAAGCCACATTGTTAAATTCAAGGCAAAAAAGTAAGCTATGTCAAAATCGAAGTTACCCCACAAAACATGAATGACCCGAAAGGAAGAAGCCAGGAGCTCAACAGGAAAGAATTCCATTAATATGGACTAGGACAAACTAACAGATAAATAGTACAAAATGATTGTTATAAAAAAGTTGATTGAGATGCAGGAAGCATACACAACAAAACAAAGGCAAGTAGAAAGACCTCAGAAAAGAAGTGACAGGCCAAAGGGATTATGTCACCAAGGACATTAAGCCCATGAAGTATGTCTAGCAGATATACTAGAAATGAAAGATGCAGTCAAGGAATTGTAAACAAACATGGAGATCTCCAAAAATAGACTCGATATGTAGAAAAATGAATATGAGAAAATGAAGACAAGATAACAGAGGTGACCCTCACAGAATGAGAGGGAAATAAATTGAGGGAAAATGAAGAAACTTGATGAGAAATATCTATGAGACACGATGAGAAGAGTAAAGATAAGAATAATAGGTGTCTTGAAAAGAGAAGAGCGGGAGAAAGGAGCAGAAAGCCTATTTAAAGAAGTAATAACAGAATTTACCAAATCTGTCACAGAGTAACCAGAGTTTTAAGAGTCAGAGAAAGCACCAATATTTATAAATGTAACCCGACCTTCTCAGGGACATATCATAGTAGAACCAACAAAGATCAATGACAAAGGAAAACTACTCATGGTTACTAGAGAAAAGTAAAACAACCTATAAAGGCATGCCCATCAGGATATCATCAGACAGAAACTCTACAGTCCTGGAGAGAGTAGAACACCATATACAAAACACTAAAATACAGAAAAGTACCAGCCAAGAATATGCCACCCTGCAAAATTACCATTCCAATATAATGGAGAAATAAAGGCTTTCAGTGACAAAAAGCTGTTAATGTATTTTTCTGTCATCAAGCTTGACAGTCAAGAAATCTTGAAAAGGGCACTACAACAAAGGAAAAAATAATCACCAATCCTCAAGAATGGTGATGAAAAGGAAAGCAGAAGCAGCAACAAAGATGAAAATAATAGGTGAGAACAAAAAACACATTAATGGGAAAAAGAAAAACAGGTGTCTTATACAAATAGATAAATCTGATACAGCATCATTTCATAAAAGAAGAACATAGAGCAATACAGTTAAGAGACAATCCATGGGCCAGACATAACAGCCAATTCTAAAGAGTTACGTAACTGGGAAGTACATTAAACTGACAGAATAGACACTGAGTATCATTCACAGGAAAAAAAAGCAAACCTGAAGAAAGAGGAAATAAATCAATTGACAGAGAAAATCAACAGAAAACAAAGGCTCAAATGACAATATTGAATCCCTGTGTTTCTATCATGAAGCTAATTGGGAGTAGACTGAACTCACCATTCAAAAAACATGGAGTGGCTATGAGAAATGCATATCAAATCTAAAGATAAACGTAGGTTGAAGTCAAGGACTAGGGAATGTTTATCAAAACAACAGTGATAAATGGAAATCAGGAACTGCAAAACTAATATCAAACAAGGCAAACCTCCAACTACAAAAAGTATCACAAGGCACAGATGAACACATTATGGCCAAGGGGGTAATCCATCAAGAATAAATAACTATAAACAACATATATACATCAAGTACAGGACCATGTAAATATATGGAACAAATTCTGTCAGAGCCAAAGGCAGACATTGACAATACCACAGTAATAACAGAGGACTTTAACACTTCACTAACATCAATAGACTTATAATCCAGGTAGAAATTCAACAAATAAATAAGGGCCCTAAATGAAACAATAGATCATATGGACCTAACAGACATATACAGGGTATTCTACCCCCCCCAAAAAGAATATGCATTCTCTCAAATGTACATGGAGCATTCTCAAAGATAGGAAACAAAACAAGTCTCAGTAAATTTAGCAAATTTGAAATTATAGAAAGCATCTTCTTTCACCACAAGGGTGTAAATTTTGCTGTCCTTGCCTACTTGACTGTTCTTTGTTCTCACCCACTTGGCTGTTCCTGCCCACTCACTATCCTCCCTCTGCTGATACCGCTTCATAAAGAGCCCCTCTTCCCACTGGCGGTGCATTAGTTTTCCAGAAACATGCCTGACCCATTGCCATCACCATCGGGAGGTGAAAACACGTCTGGCCAGTCTTTGGGAAGCTGGAGACATGTCCAATCTGCCACCACTGGAACCCCATGTCATGAGTACAATAAAGGACATTTCCTTGCTGTTGGTGTCTTTTTATGATTTTCTCAGACTATCTACAGGCAGGGCATTACTCTGCCAGAATGTGAACACCTGCATAATTGTATTGCATGCTTTATCTTATCTTATTGTCTTTACTTATTTCATTTTAATTGATTTTAATGAAGGCATATCTCATTTTAACATTAATTTAGTTTGAGGTATCTATGATACCAAATACACATCTCTACATAGTTTGATAAGTTTGCTACTATTTCCTTTTTTCCTTCAAAGTGCAGTTAATCTTCTTTACCCCATTTCCCCCATCTCCCTTCCATTGCTTCCTGCACCCTCTCATTTGCCTTTTTTCTCCTCAGAAAGTCTATTGTTGTTAGGGTTAGTTCTCACTTTTTTGAAGTCTATTATTGTTTAATTTAGATTACTTATTTGCCTTCTGTCTCTAATACCTTATATGAATGATATCATATGATAGCTGTCTTTCTCCTTCTGGTTTATCTCTTTAAGCATAATTCACTCCAAGTCCATCCATATTGTTGCAAATGGCAGGATTTCTCCCTTTTTGATGGCCACAGTGTATTCCATGTATATATTTATATATACATATATAATGTGTATATACGTATATACACACATACGCACGATATATCTTCTTTATATACTTACCTGTTGATGGCCATTTAGGTTGTTTCCAGCTGTCAGTTGTAGTAAATAATGCTGTGATGAACATGGGGGTGCATATACCTTTATGAATAAGTTTTGTGATTTTTAGGATAAATACACAGAGGAGGAATAATTAGATCATATGGAATTTTCATTCTCAATTTTTGGATATTGACCTAAGAGATATATTATTGTCTTTAAATCGTGACTTCTTCCCTAGAGAGTAAAGAAAGTGAGCCAAGCAGATGTTTTCTTATCAGTAATTAATAGCAGAGCTATTTATCCAAAATTAGTATCTTATGAACAAAGTCAAGGACACAGAGTGAATAGTCATTTAAAAGGGTTTCAAAAATCTCATCTTTGGAGAAAAAATATATATCCAAGCAACTATATTCTTAACTCCCTCTTTCTCTGTGAAAAATGAACAAAAGCAAAATCTGAGATGTCATTGTCTATTTGAGTACTTTGCTTGGTCTGCATTCCTATAATGGTTACTAATATTAGGAGTCGTATAAGCCTCAACCCAGATAGTGAAGTGATAAAAATAGGAACGGACATTTTCCTTCTCTGCTTAGCTTTAAGAACTTGTACATGCTAAGTGTTTCATGTACATTTTCTTATGTATTAATCACAGCAGCCTATGAGATAGGCTACTCTACTTTTTATATGAGAAATCCAGAGCATAAGAAGATCAAAAACAGTATTCATGTGTCATAGCTAGTAAGCAACAGAGATAGGACTAGAGATCGGTCTTGTGTGTAAGTTCACACTTTCTCAATAAATTATACTTCATGATTGATCAAGAAATTAGCATACTACTTGTACAGTGTAGACAGGAATAAATTATCCTCACGTAATTACTGAAACTGAGACTGGTTGGCTTGCCAACTAGGTAAGAATTGTGAGCCAGCACAGTTCTATTATTATGCATCTAAATTCATGCCCTATCTCCCACACTTGCCTAAGGGCACCAAATATCAGGTGTTACTGTTTTAAATTAAAGGGAATTGAATTTTGTTTTTATATTTTAATGAGAATTCATAGCACTCTTGAGACTATCCAGACTCTTTTGATTATTTTCCATCTTCCTAAAATGATGCTTTTTTTCTTATTAAATCAATGCTAACCCTCTTGGTCTGTGTTTCAGGTGATCCATAATATGAACTTTCTCTTCAGTTCTGATACTTGGGTTCCCTTACTACCACTACTGCTTCCTCTCCATACACACACACACACACACACACACACACACGCGCGCGCGCGCGCGCGCGCTCCACCTTCCTCACTGTATTTAATGTCATTTACCGTTTAGAATATTCTCCAATTTTATATTTATTACTACTCGTAAACATCAATTTTTTTTGCAATTATGCTTGGAATGCAGTAATAGACATATTTATTCATTTTATTGAACTCAAAAGTAAATGGAATCCAATTTGAGCAACCACTCATGAGGTTCATGAAGAGTTCAGAGGCTAGTCTGGGTTTTTTTAGGAGTGTCTTCTAACTCCATGTTTTAGTATGTTTCAGGGACTTTTGCCTCTGTCTTCTCCTTGTAGTCACCCAATACTCCTACTCCGGTTATCCATCATCTCCCCTATGACATGACTCCCTACAATATTTAACTTTTACGTTTCATGCCTTGACCAGCATGATCCCTTGAAGGCTGAAGATCTGATGGTAGTATTACTCAGTTCTGTCAAACTTGGTGACAAGAAGCCATAGGCTAACAAGCTACATGTGTTTAGTGGTTTTTACAGGTTCTAATTCAGTCATCATTCAAGTTATTGTCACATTCCAATCACTCTTCTCTATAAGCCCAGCTCTTCTACTTCACATATAGTCCTTCTATCAGTGTCTAGGGATCTAGTTGCACAAGGAAAATGAACATACTTCCCTCAAACCTTTGAGGCACTAAACTACTCTTCTCCTTGTGATGAATTGTAGAATTGACCACAGATTATTTTAACCTTTCTACACATGTCCCCATGCAAAGTGACATTGATGTTCTCATCAAAGCTTCAGTCATCTCTGTTGCTTAAATCTGAGCTTGGCCATATGGTCTTTCTTGACTAATGTAACATTAGCTATTGTGACACAAAAAAGAGGCCTTAAAAGTGAACTCTGGTTCAAAGCACTGTATCTTTGAAATTTCTTGCTCTTCCTTGCTGCTCTTGGCACCCAGCAATCAACACACAAAGAAGTCCATGTAAAGCTTCTGGAGAATTAGGATGTTACTTGAGATTAGTAAGTCATAGTAAAAGATTGTTATCCTCAAAATAATTGAGTGGAGTCATTCTCGATCATCTTGCTTCCACTTGAGGAGCAACGGAAGACATAAGAGTGAGGCCCATCAAGATAGCTGAGCCAACTCAGCACAAAAAGAGAAACATGAACTAAATAATTGCTTTTGTTTTAATTTACTGCATTAGTTTGCTAGGACTGCCATATGAAATTGGGTAACTTGAAAAACCAGATACTTATTTTCTCACAATTCTAAAGGCTATAAATCTGAGATTAAGATGTCAACAAGGTTATTTCTACTAAGACCTCTCTCCTTGACTTAAGTTTTCAGTTTTCCTTCTGTAAATATTTGTATCCTAATTTCTTCTTCGTATAAGGACACCAGTCCTAAATGATTAAGATCCACTCTAATGAATTCATTTTAGCTTAATTAAGGTTTTTAAAACCCCAACCCAAATGCAGTCATAGTCTGAGGCATGGGGATTAGGACTTCAACATAGGAATTTGGAGAAGGAAAACAATTCAGCCTACAACACTAAATAGCTTGCCATAGCCTCTATGGGGCTTTCTTACTCAAATAAGTTTATCTTCAGGGTGTCAGCTGCTTACATGTTCTTATTTATTATTCTTTTGCAGTTAAGGGTATGCTAGATCTAATATTCTCATTATCAGTAGATTTAAAAATCATCAATAGATGTTCTCATTAATCTATAAACTTAATAAATTATCATATAAAAGACCAACCATTCAGTGCCCTCTGTCATGGCATTTTCTTTATCTCTCTTAATTCTAAATCATATTTCATTTCTCTGAATTTCTGTAATAGTTTCTACCATACTTCCTACTATTTGAAAAAATGCTATCTTACTTATACTGGAATCCTACATACATGGTAATACATGGGTAATCTAATTAAGCTGATAATGATATCTTAGAGGGTGGTTCTCCATAATTTATACTTGAATATAAAAACTGGCCATACAATTGGTGCTTGATCCATTAGCTTAGTGATATTACAATATGTAATCAATGACTCTAATAGCACCTGTTTCCCTTTTAATTTGTGTATATTTTGACTTTCACATTTTCCATGGCAAAAGGTGAAGACATTGTATAGTGCTTCTTTTCTTATCTTATAAATGACCTTGAACTTTCAGTGCTTGCAATGGATTTCAGATAGTAGATACCTATAACACTAACAGTACTTGGTTGTTGTTACTTCATATTTTAAAATCTACAAAAATTATTTAAGCAGCAAAAATAGTTCTTATGAATATATTGAATTTTTAAAATTCAGACTATTAAGCAATTTGCTGTATTGCCTATTATATCTAAAGCTAAATTCAGAGCATCTATTTCTTTTTCATTTATAGGTACATAAGAAAAAGGCAATCTTCAACCTCAGGGGCTTTATGACAGTTATTTGTCGCACACAAGAGAGGTTCCAATAAACATGCAAGATAGAAAATGATGTTTTTATATCCTAGTTAGAAAGAAAAGAGTTGCTATTATAGCTATTGACTGCAAGATACAATATCACTAAGCTAATTGAAACTGGAAATCTTGAGTACTGAGCAAGCTTCTGCAAATAGGTCTGCTCTGAGCTACACACAATTCTGACACATTCCAAGGGACTTGTCTCTGAAGAACAATGATTGACTATTCTTATACTTAATGTTGTCCCTCAATATATCCACTCAGGTTTTCCCCACCTTACTCAGGCTGGCCTCTGTGACCGCATGATCTAAGAATTGCTCCTCTCTCTATTCTTCCAATAATCCTTTGCTATAGCACTCTTTAATAAATAGTGCAGAAATTGCCTTCTCAAATAAATTTCAATAATAATTAGCATTTACTCTGTGACAATTCTTATTTTAAATATTTCCACAGATTAAGTCACTGAACCCTGTCAATAATTTTCCAAGAATGTTATTATTCTCACTTTTTATGAAGGAGGTAACTAGTCATAGGGAGACTAAGCAAATAATCAATGGCGCATGACTAGTAAGTGGAAAAAGGCAGCTATAAAACAAGGGAATTTGTACCAAGACCCCATGATGCTTGATGAGGTATTATACCCTCTATTCATATTCACAAATTTAAGATATTTTTAATGTCTATTATATGGCATGTGCTATTTTTTATGCTTTAAAGCTATATCAGTTAGTCTTCAAAACATCTTTGATGTAGGGACAGTGATATTGGGTAACTGGTATTTTGCCTTTGCATAAATATGTGAAGATTTTGTAGTTAATATTACGTCAAAAGAATTTAAATTGATCACAAAAGGTATCGATGGTTTTGTATACATACTAATGAATGATAATTTTATGCATATTTATATTTGAGACTCCCTGATATAACTAAGGAAAAGAATAGAAAAAGGGAACATTATATGCTATTTCCAAAAAGATTCAAACCGTTCTGTTTTTGAAATAACTAAAAAATCCCTAGAAGAGGATGGAGGTTGAGTAAGGAATTCTAAAATATTCCTGGATGGTTTATTTTGCTATTTTTAAATTTTAATTCTCTGTAATTTGAATACGTGTTATCACATTTGTTTTGTATGGAGATTACAAAAGGTAATGTAATTGTACCTTAAAGGTCGTTGAGGTGTTAGGTTATTAAAGTTAACTTTTAATTTAAATGCACAAGATTTTTTAGAGGAAAGGTACAGGCAGGAATGAAGTTGAGCAAAGGCATGTAGGCAGGAAGAGAGAGGAGGAAGATGCATTTTATTTAATTTAGTTGTTCATCTTGGTTACTTCCACCAGGCCTGGGACATGAACCTGGTATCTGTGATGTATGCAGACTACAATCAATAGTTTCTCAACTAGGGCATGCCTAAATGCACAAATTTAATGTGATTACTATACTATTATTAACCTCATTTTACTGATAAAGAAATTGAGACTCTGAAAAGTTATATAACTTTCCCAAGATCACCCAGCTTTGAACTGATGGAAGTACATTCCAGCCTGATTCCAAAATACATTGTTTCCACTGTAACAGGCTTTCATAGTAGGAAGTATATCATAGGAATTAAGAGTCTAGTTTGCCTGGGTTTGAAGTCTAGCGTGTTATTAACGAAGTATGAGAAAATTACTTAAAGTCTTGGCGCTTGAGTTTCCTCACCTGTAAAATGTGGATAGTGAGGACAATGGTAATATTATACAGGATTCATGCTATTGTGAGGATGAAATTTTTTTAAAGTATGCATGAAATATAAGATGCATGGTACATTATAAGTGAAACATTTTCTATTATTTACTATCTAGTTTGTGTGTATGCATGGTACATGGTGTGTAAGTGCAATGCCTTTTATAATTTACTATCCAACTTGTATTCACACAAATAATTTCAGTAGAGTGTAGGGGGTGGTTAAGTAGAATATATATGCTGATTGCATAATATGAACTACTGCTTCCTCGTTTTGCCCAGGTTTGGTCTTAGAAACAATGACAGGAAAACAGAGTTTTGATTACAGTATTGTTCTATTAAAAAAGGTCAAAACTGCTGTGTTCCGACTTAAAGAGACCTGATAGAAACATCTACTTTTACAACAGCCTCTCCTAATACATGAATGCAGACGCACTTGTTATATAAATAGTACACGCACATACATCAGGCTAGGAAGCAGATGGAGACTGTACATAATTGTGCTAACATCTATGTTGTCAATATACTCTCTTGAGTCATCATTAGAAGATTCTTGGGGGTCTTTTCCTGTCTCTTTGGAAGACTACAATTCCCATCAACAGTGGCACAAATTTCATATTTGCATCAGGAGATTCATAAACTTGAAACATACTGTCAGAATTAGTATACCTGGACTGTTGCTTGATAAACAAATGTATTACAAAAAAACCCTGAATAAACTTCTTCCTCCCACCTTTTTGTGGGATGATCAGATCAGTCGTAAATTTTAAATAATGCATATCATTAAAATACGCATCAATGGGTCTGTTTTTTTCCTGGAGTTGTGAATATAGGGTTGGTGCCTGGAGGGCCTGTGGCCTTGTAAAGACTGGTTAGTGATAATATGAAGAAGATTTTGGATTCTCACTGGAAGAATTGTGTATGGGCAGTGGAAGAATGACCAAGGATGTTGAGAATGTTTTTGTTTGAAGGGTTAATGTTAGTTCAGACTAGCTTTCCTTAACAGGAAATGTTGCAAAATGCAGTCATCAAACTTTATCTCAGACTTACTGAAAAAGGATGTCCTGAGCAAGAATTTTTTCATTAAAAAAATAAAACTCTTCAGATGTTTTCCTCTGTATCCTGATTTAACAACCACCGTTTTATGTATTTTAGGACACATCAGGATTACAAAAGAAACTTGTCAAAAAACTAGAAATTAAGTCTCTTGTTAATCTTCAGATTCTGATTTAACAGATACTGTAATAGACCTAAGAATGTGAATAACCAGGCCTGCCAATTTGATAGTATTTGGGAATATATTTACCACATGATTGTTATGAGGCTTTTGATCCCTGAAAAGCCTGGTGTAGTATACAGTTAAATACCTGGCATTCTGAGTGCTTGTATATAAAATTGAGCTAGACTTCTGTACATTTGAGAGTAGATAGGGAAAAGAAGCAGAAACTATGACTCTGAGGTGAGAAAACTTTTCTATGCTTTTGAGAAGACATTTTCCCCACAGACACAAGATAAGCTAGCTTTTTCATTCAGCTAGGTTTTGGTTATAGGGAAGTGGGTGGTGCTTATAGTAGATTAAGGTATAGTAGCTCAAGATGACCATTTTTGAAGCTCTTGGCCTCTTCACGTTCTCTAAAATATTTCTACAACAACCACCTCAGTTGAAAGCTGACACACTGGGCAGTGAACACCATCAAACCTCTGTAGCTAGACAATTTACTCCGAGAGGAATGGGTTGACTTTTCAAGTCAGGCTTCTTTTTTTTCCCTCCACTAGCTGTAGTCCCTTTCACTCAAGTAAAGATATTGCTTGTTACCTCCCCCAAAGAGGTGTAAATTGCTCTCCCTAGGATATTTGAATGAGTTTATCAGTCAAAGAAAGAACCAACATCTTTTCACTCTAGAAGTGTAATTGCACTTTGTAGGAGGGAATGAACACTGTGGTTCTCTCACTTATCTTACCCAAATATCATGTCTATACCCTTTTCAACTGTGGTCTTGAGAGTAAGGGCATATGCTGCATTTTAGCTTTTTGGGGGTAATTTTGTTTTGTCACATTAGTTGCCACTCTGCATTTACCATTTTTTTTTACCAATGTTCACTGCCACAAATCAATATGTTGCTCTGAAATTAAGTGGTACATTGGTCCTTTAATTTTGGAGTTAGAACTCTACAATGAATGACAAGCTACCCTGGCTTTTTCTCTGACTTGAAACTTGAGCCAGTTTTCATATATCTTCACCCTATCCACTCTTCTTCTTAAATTCCATCTTGACTCATACAGTCTAAGATTATTTTCTATTTTCTACTAGTAACTTAAAGGGGAAGACATATTTTATGACAACCATATGCTTGTTTTATCTTTTCAGATACTTTGGCACCCATATTCTTGTTGGATTACCACAACACTTCTGGGATAAATTTCAAGTGGAGGCTGTTACTCTTAGTTTTACAGATAAGGAAATTAAAGTAAAATATATAAGTGATATTCCACTTACGCATATCAAGAACATGGTTTAATACTAAGGATCACTCTATATAAGAACCCAAGTTATCTCACTTTGGATTCAGAGTTTTTCTTAAAATTTAAAGATGAACTAACTGCCTGAAATACAACTTCTTCTCCATCTACTTTTCCATCTTTATTGCCAACAAAACTTACATTTTTGTTTGCTACCCACCACCCTGGGTCATGAACTCAGGTCCTTGGGTTTTACAGTGTTCTCACCCCAGTCTTTTCAGTCACCTGAACCATCATGACATGGTTTTTTAAAAAATTAATATACCCAACTATATTCTTTATTCTATTCTATATGCCAGATGAAATTTTCAGGTTTTAGGAAATTGCAGAGCCACAAAAAGAAAGGATCTTAGATTCTAGAATCACTCTGTGGAAGAAAAATGCCCATGAATCAACTTCATCTGTCTTACACTGTTAGGTAGTAAGGATACAACTCTATTGGTGTTTGAATCACACCTTTGGGGTCTATTTATTGCAATGTCTGATATATTCTATAATGTATAGACATTTTTGTGAATTGGTGTAGCCAAGTGATAAAAGTTCTGAACATGATATAGACATACAATTTATTAGGGAAAATATCTGGGATGGCTCCTGAAACAGGTCAAATAGATAGGAGAAAGTACACTTTCCTTGGTTTTTAACAAAACACTTCCTTTCTTTTGAATGTGGATGTAACCTCCTCTAGCCACATTAGAAAATGAAGTGCAGTCAAATATTAAGTCATGTATGAAGACTGCTGGAGTAGAAATATCCACGGATCCTTGGTTATCTATCGCCTCACTGTACTATCATAATAGCTTTAGACTGTTGACATTTTTCCTGTGAAAAATTAACCCTGTAGATGTAGACCGCTGTTATTTTGTGTTTCATGATGAGACAATTAAATATAATAGATGGAAATGCAGGGCATATGTTTCCTCTCATGGCAGTCTTTGAGAGATTTTTATGGGTCTAAATCTAAACTTCTCCAATAAACATATTTTTGGCTTGCTAAAAGCATGAAATTCCAGGTGTATTCTTGTGGCTGAGATGGTAGCAATGTCTTGATTGGGGTGTGGAACATGTAAAGCCTAAGAACTCTGGTTTGTAAACCAGGGCTGGGGGGAAAAATGAGAATGAACAACTAAGTAAAAATACTTATTCCTCCTCTCCCTTTCTTCTTTGCTTTAATAAAATGTAAAATACAAATAAATAAAATCCTGAACTTCCATACCACAGGTCTCAGGCTTTTGATATAAATGGTTTGTTCCCTTAAGTGTGGTTCTTTGATACCACATAGTATAAGCTTTCTGGAAATACGGATTCAGAGGACCTCACACTGACTCACTAAATTCAGATTACTGTGAATGAAGTCCAGGAAACTGTATTTTGACTAGCTCTCTAGCTGATTCTTATGTACTACAAAATGTGAGTGAAGCACTATCCTCAAAGCACCTGTTGGTTCTCAATTGTTAACTTACATAATTGTTAACAGATTCACATGGATTTAGTAATTCTCAATCCAAACTGCACATTCATATATAAACTGATGTTATTTTTAAAAAATTATTCAAAATAAAAAGGAAACCAGCCATAAATTATGAAAAAACAAATTCAGATTGATAATATAAAGTTAAAAAAAATCATATTGCATTGCTGCTACCAAAAAACATTTCAAGGAGGTTCAAAAAAACCTGAGTCTGGACCAAGGTTATCAGATCAGCTGATAAAGAATTAGACACATCAGTCTATGATTATATTTCTCCTCTCTACTAAACATTATTAAGTATTAAATTACAATCCAAAACAAATAGTTTAATGATTTGGGATTACATTGACTATAGTATAGATATAATTAATCATCTCCAGATAGTTAAAGTGAAAGGTCCTGGCTTGAATTACTGGAGTGTTCAACCAAGAAACACAAAGTACAGTTAAGTCTTAAAATGAGGTAGAGGTGCTTGCCTGAATTAACTAGCAAGGTTGTTGTATGAGGCAATGAATGTGAAAGGTCTTTCTTAATTGTTCTATTTTCCAAATATTTGCATTCTCATTTTTATCCAGAAGCTAGAAAAAATACTCCTCCTCCTACTTCCTGTATGAATGCAACTAATAATAGTAATGATGTTAATAATAACATAAAAACCCATATTAAACATTTTATATTATAGGGCTAGATTTGCTGGTATGCTAGTTGTTATTAGGCTCTTGAATTGTATCAAAATTAGTATGTGCATACTGTAGGAAGCAGTGATTATTGTTTTTAGACACTGTTGAAAATGAAGTCTTCAGCTCGTGTTGCATTGTCTTCATCCTGTAAAGAAACTGGATTCTTTAAGTGGCCATTTACCAAATGAAGAAGTATCAGTCTATTAATAATTATCTTTCTCTCCCACTAAACAATATTTAGTATTAAATTACAATTTTAATCAGAATCTAAAACATAAATAGTTTTATGTTTTTGGACTATTTTGACTATAGTACATATTTTATTAATCAGCTCCAGATAGTTAAATTTAGATTAAATTTCATGTTCACATATGCAAACCCTTTGAATTCATTAAGCTTTTATTTACTTGTTATCCTTAACCACATGATTTTCTATTTATCTCTTTGGATACTAAACTTTGTTGGATTTCCTACAAGCAACTCAGATCATTGGAGAGAAATTTTGTAGCGTGAAACTGATGCTGCATATTTATCTTCCTGTAACTGAAAGCAAAGAGAGTAAGACAGAGTTGAAAAACAGGAACAATGTAGATGGGATTTCAGAACTAAATAAGCTGAGACCCAACTGATGGAATAGGGAAATATGTTTCAATCTTTCATAATACTAAAAGGATGCTTTAGTTTTTAAAAAAATGTTTGTAGTTTCTTCTGTCAGAGGACCTCCCTAATTCATTGATATGTTTCATTCTCTTACAGAACAAATGTGCTGAGGAAAGAAGAGAAAAATATAAAGGGACACATACATGGGGAGATGGGCAGGCTGATTTTCTCACATTCTGTGAAGAAACACTACATTAAAAAACAAACCCGTCAGTTTCTTATGTTTGAAATTGCTTTAAGTATTTTAAGAGTTCAGGTCCCTTCAAGATAATCTCAGACAAGAAGTAGTTTTGAAAATTCTAAGAGAGACAGGAGTTATAAAATGCAGTTTAGCTTAATCTTTTCAGAGTTAATTAGCTATTCATTAGAAAAGAGAGGGAAGATATTCCAGAGGAGTGGGAAGGCAAAGGGAGAATAGAAGCTAACCAAGCTTATAATTTAGTCACTCAGGTAACCATACCCCTTTTGAAATAAAGGTTGTTGTCAGAGACTGTGATTATTAGACAGAACATGGGGGAGGAGAGGTAGCTCAATCTTTTCTCATATTAACTGTATATTCATTTATTGCTTATGATTTAGGGGAAGAACACTCAAAGAATAGAACTATAGAAAGAAAAAAAAAACAACAGAAAATCGATGTCTTCTATTTGTCCATTGGAACTATTTGTGAGAAATGAACAACAGCAGCTAGTAAGAGGAAATATCATGTCAACAATGTCTCAATTGGAACTAGGTTGCACTGAATTACACCAAAAAAATGACATCTCCTTGTTTTTACTATCTTGCCATTTTAAATAATCACACAGTCAATGAGACCAGTCCACAAAGACCTCTGATCTTGGGAAGTGACTAAAAACCATGCCATAACTTGGATTTCATATCAGTGAGCATTGTATTTGGCTATGAACACATCAAATGTAAGATACCATTTTTAATCATCTAAGTAGAGACAACTGATAAAGGGTTAGTGTATCAATTCCACTATAGTGTATTTTATTCAGCGCTCCTCAATATTGTTTTTCATTATATTATCCAAGATGGCTGTTGAACTTAATATAATAAGAAGAATAAACTAATTTCCTTTGAGGACACTTCTCAGAAGTGACCTGTGATACTTGATACTATATCTCTGTAGCCAGAATTTGATCACAGAGCTAGATACAACTTGCAGAGAAGCTGACAGTTAAAGTCATCAGTCTAGAAAGTCGCATTTCCTCCTATAAATCACAGTTAAATAACTAAGGAACAGGAGTAGAACAGAAAGTTAGGCAAATTAGGAGTATCTGCTGTCTCCAACAGGAATTTGCAGACTTGAGAGACATTTTTCTTTTATACTATAAATTATAATATAAAGTAAGCATATTTGTATTTTTTAAAAGTGTTTTATATCGCAACTTGATATTTTCAATCCATAGGGAAGGAAAAAATAGGAAACGTCTTCAAACTGTGAAGCAGAATGTGATTGGCATTGTCAGAAAGGTGTAAGCAAAGTTACATGTGTTCCAGAGCAGAGAGATAGTGATTCTAACTAAATTATAGGAAGGAACTTAAGACTAAGGACAAACTATGGTCCAAATATGGTCCACTGCATTAAAAAAAAAGCAAACTTTGTTTGAAACCTAGCCATGCTTTGTTCAAGTACATGTCTGTAGTAAATTTCATGCTACAATAGCAGAATTGAGTAGTTATACCAGAGACCATATTGACCACAAAGCCTGTAATCTAATGTTTGGTCTTTTATTTAAAAGATGATACTTGAGACTGACCTGAAAGGATTCTAACAAAAAAGGTATTACTAGCCAAAGGTAGTCTGAGTAAATGCAGTGATGTGAGTATATTCTGGGTATATTTGTTCATGGAAAGGAAATAATAGCACAATGAGTGCTCCCCCACAAAAATACCTTAGTTGTATAAAATGTAGAGTTACATTTTTGACAGATTGATCAATGGACTAGGACTGGCCTGTTCAGGTTAGTCTGTCAGTGATTTGGTTGAATAAATGCAGTTTTCCAGGTCCTGTCTGCAGTCTGGCAACACCTGGGCAGTGAGTAGCAAGACTGTTATAAGAAAAAAGTAGTAACTGTGAAAATATTCCAATACTTGTCATATGTTTCATTCGCTAAATCTAGAAGACTGGATAAGGCTGATGATAGAGGATGTAGCATGCATCTCTATGCTTCCCAGAAGAGGATTGCTTACCTATTCCCAATCAGTCTCAAGTTCTCCTTCACATCTTGCCTTTTATCTCCCTGGTCTAAGGCAAAAACTTTAAACTCACTGCATTTGCAACTGGACATGCACAGATAATGGGAGCCAGTGGTCAAGCTAGTTTGACTCAAGATCACTTTAAAACAGAGCATATTATCACAGGGTTTTACACTAGTTCAGTTTAGTTGGGCCATAAAGTCCTTGCAAGAATAGTTGGCAAAGTAAAACAAAAAACACTTTGTAGAAGGAGCTTAATGACATGCTAAAGTATTTGTGTATCATTATGTAGATAGTGAGGAAAAATTAGATGAGGCCTTTATTTTTTTAACTAGGGAATGACTTACTCTCTTATAGACAAAAATATCAAAAGCCGTTTCATTTTTAACAAAGAGGTTATTGTTTTAAACAATTAGAGGAATATTTAGGTATAAAAATTTGAGTTAGTGGCAACTCTTTTGAATAGAACTCTCTTGTACTTGATAATGAAAATATAGAAAATTCCTATGCTTTAAAACCTATTTCAATGACTAGAAACATGTAGGAGATACAGGCACATTGGTCATAGCTGATTAAAGCACTGAAAGAGGGAAATTCCTAGTCCACTAGTCTGTGAGCAACATGAAGGCAGGCACTGTCTTTCATGTCTGAGTCCTCAGGGCTTAGCAGCATGATCAGCAAGCCGTGTTAAAAGAAAAGAACATATAGAAGGCTTGATGATTGGTTCCACTCTAATTGATTTTATTTCATGGATATCACCACAGAAAATACCGCGACATGGGTTATTTGTGACTTTGTTCCCACTTACAAGAACAACTAATAGCAATTCGAGAACAAGAAACCACTGAGAGAATTCTAGAATAATGACCTGAGACTGAAGCATTCCCTATACCTTAGATATCAAGATAGACTGCATTAGGAGGGTAAGAGAAACGATGCACATTGACCTCAGTTGTCTTCCCACAGTCCCGTGCAGCATCACATGGAGAGGTCTCTCCTGAACTTCCAGTGGGAAAATAGAATTCATGGGGGAGAATAAGCTCTCCATCCCCACACTGTGTGTCTCTTTTTGGAAGCCTCCACTCTGACCTTGCACCACAGTGCTTGCAAGGGACTCTTCAGGGCTCAACTGCTGGGAATCTGCAAGCTAAAGGGGTGAGGCTTGCAACTACTAGCATAGGAATCTTGGCAGACAGAGTTCAAACCTGCAGTGCCCAAACAGCAATCCCAAAGAACAGTTTTCCGTATCTTCAGAACTAAGTTGGGACCGTAGCCAAACCAGAGAGCTTGACACTTCAGTAGGGGTTTCATTTGAATTCTCAGGCAAGTAATTTGGCAGCCCCCAGGGCCAGCTTTGCCCATGTCCAAGTAAGATGCTGAGTTATAAACTGCTATGTGGAGTGCCTTCCTACTCCATCTGACCAGAAGGACTGGTGACAACTCCTAGAAACTGTGAGGCCCAGTAGTACTCAAGCTGAGAGCCAGGATGGTAGAGCTGATCATCCTCAGAAAAAAGCCAATGCCGGGTGTGAACTCTTCCCTTGCTGTGCATAAAGAGGCTATTCTTTCATAGCTAAGGGAGCTCCTGGCCCTCTTGACTTAGGAATCAATTTTAGAAAATTGTAAATTACTGGAGAGACTCTCTCTTCCTACCCAGATAAGGGGGCTGAGACATAAACACTGTGGAGATTGATTTCCACCCACATATGAACTGAAGGACTTGTGACAAGTTATTCAAACTGTGAAACCCAGTATCACTCTGGTTGAGAGAATGACAGACAAAGCTGATTATTTTCACAGCAAAGCTAGTGTCCTGTTCTGTCAGGGAATTTGGGGTGCTTTAGTCAAGATGACAAATAAATAACTTTGCCATTTTTAGAGCTGTTTTTCATTCTGTACCCAGGCAGAGAATAAATTCATAGACCTGCTAATGACTGAATGCAGCTTTGGCCCATTTAAACACGGAACCTAACCAGAGCACACAGTAAGCCGAATAACCCATTCAATAGCCCTAAATACAGTGGCACGTGAACAGAGAATACAACGTGTGTCTTCCCCATCTGTAGAGATAAACTGATGGACTCATCTGATCAGGGAATTTGGTGCACATTCAGGTCCCCCAAACAATAAGATGGCCAGAATCTGCGTCCCAGCCTGCTGCACTACAGAGCAGGGAAGTTAATTGATTGCCACAGTTATTATTGAATATAGTGCCCATCCTGACTATCCTGAGAAGAGAATCTAGGCAACTGCAGAGTCCATACTGCAGTCTTACTTGGGTAGGAATCAAGCAAGCAGTTCTATACAACTGTTCTCAGTCAGTGGTACAACCCATGTACACATCCTCAGAATTCAAACAGTTGACTCACCTCAAAATGATCCATAATAGCAGACCCCACCTTCCCAAGGACATTACCAGAAGACATATCCAGAAGTAAACTGAGCTGACTGGTTAAGAATGATCTCAGCCAAAGCCAACTTGTAAAGTCTGAAGAACATTCTCCTTACTCAAATGTGAAGATGACAATGTAAGATATCAAAGAAAAATAAATGGAATTGGGAAAACAGTGCATGAAATTTAACAAGGATATTAAAACATCAAAACAAAAAAGAAACTCAAGTTGAAAAATACAATAACTTAAGTAAAGAAATCAATATTTCAAAAATAGAATCAGTGATCTGGAAGACAGGATACTTGAAATTACCCAGACAGAGTAACAAAAAGAAAAAAAAGTGAAGAAGATTCAAGAATGCTATGGGAATTATGGGACACAATGAAATGAAGCAATTTTCACAAATGGGAATTCCAGAAGAAGACAAGAATGAGGAAGAGAGAAAAGTATATTTAAACATAATGGCTGAAAATTTCTCGAACCTGGAGAGAGAAATGGACATCCAGATTCATGAGACCAATTGGTTCCAAATAGTTTGAACATAAATAGAAATATATTAAGACATATTATAATTAGCTTATCAAAAGTCAAAGACAAATATTTTTAAGAGCTGCAAGGGAAAAAAAGGGTAAGTGCCTCAGTTTCACCCCAAAATAACCTCCATATGAATAATGATTTCTCAACAGAAACTTACCAAGCCATGAGAAAATGGGGCCCCATATTAAAAATATTGAAAGAAAATAACTATCAATGAAAACTTCTATACCTGGTGAAGTAGTATTTCAGAAAGGGAGGAGGGCTAAAGACATTCCTGAACAAGCAAAAGTTGAGGTAATTAATTACCACCAGATAATGCCTTTCAAAGAACCTTAAAGAGAGTTCTTTAAGTGGAAATAAAAGCACTTATCAACATTATGAAAACATAAAATATAGTGTAGATATTACTAATAACTCCAACTTGTTTTTATCAATACAAAACAGGGGTCTATCAGCCCATTTAATTAATAAAGTTCTCCACTTCTGCTGTATTTCAATTTCTGAACCCATAATTCATTCTATGTACACTTGCATTGCAGTACTCTGTAACCCACTAGTGACAAATGCATCTTTTGAGTGCTGAGTGTATGTATGTGTATGTATGTATGTGAAACATTGAAAGAGAGAGAGATCGAGAAAGAGAGGGATTTGTAAGATCTCATTCCTACATTCATCTGTTGCTGTCTGCTCTGGGATTTTAATTGTTTTAACTGTTTTGTAGTTATAACCACACTAGCTGCACTAAAATACTTTTGACAAGTTCTTATTTTAAATGAGCATGGGGGAAATCTGTGAAATGCAGCTTTCTTGCCTTACCTATATATTTAAAAGGAAAAACTACACTTTCTCAGCATCAATGAGAGTTGCTATTGAGATTTAAAAGAGGCCTTTGGGCAATTGCCTGCTAAAAGTATATGATTTTTATCACTTGAAATTCAGCATGTAAGTACCCCTGCTTCTTTCAGATTTCTATTGCCTCTCTAGGGTTGCTTGAAATCTCTTCTAGACTTTAAGTTTTTAATGTACACTGGCTTCACATTTCTAATACCTTTAGTACTTTAGTAGCAAATCTGAATCTATGCAAAATTATGAAAATATGAGTTTTGACCCTAGGACTTTTGAATGTTCCCATGAAACAGTTTTTTCCTACTGTTTTTTAGCTCCTTATGCCCTCATTATGACACTGGGTTATCTAGAAAATGTGGATATTTTTGCCTATGGAGAACCTTGACCCACATCAGAAACATTTTGGTCCTCATGGAAACACGAAGAAATTTTCAGGAACAATGTCCTGATTTCACTGAACTGTTGAACCAGTCAGTCACTAAGCTAATGGCAACTTACTTTTCAGACATTTTGTTTTATAGGGAAAATAGCTTCTATTTGCTTAAGCATGTGAGCTCAGATCTTCTGTGACTTGCATGTGGTATCTGTGTCAATGATTCCAACTTAGTGCCAGCAGAGTAGAAAAACAAAGTACTGTAGATGCTATCATAGAAGGCTTTGAGGAATGAAAAGGGGAACAGGAAAAAGCGTTAGCCAGTTTTATCTGTAAACATCTGCTATAACCTTGATGAAATTAAATCACATTACTAATAAGTGCAGCATAATAAAAAAAATACAGCTTCTGGCATATGGGGCAACAGGTTTGAATCCTGATTTTACCACATGGTACACTGTAAACTTAAATCAATATAAAATTGTTTTGAAGGTTAAAAATCTTGAATAACTCTGCTGGTGGTTTGGGGTACACATCACATTCAGTATTTTCCAGTATATTCAGTACATTCCAGTATACAGAATGACTGTATACTGGTTCTAGAATCCTAGTTATATTCCATATGGCATTTTACCTCTTGCCCTCCTTAGGCCTGTTTGCCAGTGTTTAATCTGAGATATATTTATTCCACCTTTTGAAATTTCCTTTCAGTCACAGAAGGGAAACACCAGATTCTTTCTTGACACTAAGTGGTATAGGTTTCTCTGACTCAGAGGAGTTAATTTACTAAAGTTCTAATATCAAATCCAGAGTTTACTTGAACTTGTCATTCATGAATAGTAAGCAAATGTCTTTAGAGTGTAACTTGTGACTGTAAATCATGAATCAAGCACACTTCAAAATGAAGAAATGGAAAATGAAAGCTGATTACTGATTTACCCTGTCAGTTATTGCCACTAATTTTTAGTGCTTGTATATGCTTTGTTCATATGATTCCCATACCCATTGCCGTCATAAATATTTCATAAAATGTTCAAAGTCAGTCCACAGCCAAGTAATAGCAAATGTCAGATGACACATTAAGAAGATGCATGGAAACTTTAAACATAAATTCTATCGCAAAACTTGAATCTCTTATCTTATGGTCACTCTAAAGAAATAACACTCACAGTGAAGTTTGAGTCTGTAATTAGCACAGACACCTAATTAGCAGTTCATTTTCACTGGAAAAGAAGAGAATAGCAGCTCCAGTTTTTTTCCCCCCGCAGACTATCTATATACTCTATAATCTCTTAATCATCAGGAATTTTTATTGCAAGTGTTTAAAAAAAGGACCGGACTTCATGCACTGTACAGACTTAATTATCCTTCTTTGGTTAACATACATTTTGCTTAGTGACAGGACTGGTAGTTGCTAAGTTTTTCAAGTTCCCAACTCTCATTGTTTTCTTTTGTTTGTCCTTTTTTTCCTTTAACCCACAGCATTCTCTAGGAGTTCAGACTGATGTCTTCACTGTAGAGTCTGCCTTTTCCTTCATTTATCTTCAATCCAACTTCACAGTATTCATCAGACTTACATTCACCTAGGTTTTGCCTCTAAATTATTGAGTGACAAATTCCTAAGAAACCAGAAGAATTCCAAATGTCAATGACTGACAACAGCTTTGTATGTTTACTTTCCTATACAGGAAATGTGCACTTTGAGTATTTCATAGTCTTAACTCAAGGTAATGTTTACTGTGAAAATTCTAAAATTCCAGAAACTATGGGAAGTCAGATGAAGAGGTTTTTAATTAGCAGTGTTGTTCCTGGCATTATTCAAATTACCTCATCTAAATATTACGTAAAATTCCTACAGATAAGGCTGACTCAGCTCAGCAATAATCTTCTTAAAGCAATCAAGAAACCACAAAATTCAGAAGAAAGTCTTTTTAAGGACATGCCTTTCTGAACACCGTGTAATAATAATAGTTACTGTGGTTATTTTCTTGATTTTCTCCCTTGAATCACAAAATAAGAATTTGAAAGTTTTATTTTTTCCCGTTAGACACTATATTTATTTTTTAATTTTCCTCACTTATTTAAATAAAATTGCCAAGTTACACAGCCATTAATAGCTAAATAAATTGAAATTGTTTTCCCTAAAACTTCTTTCTTTTAAAGTCTCACAATACTTATTCAAATGCTTAAAAAAGCTTTTATTAAGTACCTCTGGTATGTGCTAGAAACTGAACTGTGGATACAAATAGATCACTCATTGTTGTTGATCTTGAGTTTATAGTATAATGAGGGAGCTTGTCAGGTAATAAAGGCATAATGAAATAAGAATGATAACCTACCTGGTAGGAGGTACATAAGGCTTTCCTATGGGAGCTCTGAAGCAATAAATTAAGCTCCTAGCAGGTGTCCATAACAAAAGAAGGAAATACAAAGTGCTGGGAAAGGGCAAGTAGTTAGAAACAGTAAGGTTTTACAGAAAGAGCACAACTGTTTTTTTAATGAGACATATATTCTACAACTTCTTTGAGTCCTTAGTCTACCCATACATACAATGGCTATAATAAGTCCTACATGAAATGTTTTGTTTTTTTAATGAAGATTGCAAGAGATTATAAAAAGCGTTAATAATTTGTAATTTTCATTGCTTTTAAATCATGCCTCAAAAGCAAGTCCTGAATTTTGGGGAAATATCAGGGGGTTATTATTGACATATTTTTCTTCTACCATTCTCTCATTAGCCTATAAATACACTTAAGAATAACAGTATTACGCTCTTACTCCTGGGAAAATAGGAGGAAGAGAATGATATGGGAAGAAGTGAGTGAAAAATACCTGAAGTGGATAGAAGAGTGTTAATGTGTTCTAACAGTGGGGCAAATAAAAATATTTTAAATTTCTTTTCTATGGTAAGAATAAGGCATGCTCCAGAATCAAAAATTGCCTTTAAACTCAAATTTTTGTGATTAAAAAGATTTGAGAGGAAATCCTTATTCATTGAAAACTCCTTTTATTGTGATGCAAAATATTTTTAATAACTCCTTCATTTAAGAAAGATGTAAAAATATCAGTGGGTATGTGTTAGTTTATGAAATAATAAATTAGAAACTTTAGCAACAACATATGAATATATATGCATTGCATAATACATATATATAATATATATACATATATGTTACTAATTTGGTAATAGAATATGTTAGAAAAATATTACATTTATATTAAAGACTGAACAACTGAGATTGTTCCTAAAAGGATATCAGAAATACTAAGAAACAGGTGCCAAGACAGACACTTAGAATACTCAGAAGTTGGGGAGACTATCTCCAGGGGATTGACAGTTGAAAAAAGTCTAGCTCCTATCTCTGTAAATATCTGAGTGATTAAAGCTGCCAGTAAAACACTTAGATGGGTTAAATTTCCAGGACTGCTTTTGCATTGGAGTTCTTTCTGCTTATATATCAAGAGAACTGCTTGGACCCTTTCTGTTCTCTGTAACTGATACTGTTTATAACTAACAGTAAGTGAGCCAGTGGGAATTTGATCAAATAACCATAGACTTCTCCCTTTCTGTCTGCCTACACTTCTCTAGGTTAATAGATGGGAAAGCGGGAGGTACAAAAATACTTACTTAGTCATATCAAAAACTTCCTCTTTTGTACTTTATTGTGATTATAATTGCTGGATTTAAGGTAAAAGTATCCATCATAAACTTCATGAAGAAATCTCGATTAGATTTTTTGAAATTTAACTGCAGCACAGTACTAAATCAAGTCATGTTTGTATGTTCTGTCGATGATAGTGACAGTGATCAGATGACGGGGACAACAAAGGGAAGAACCTGGAGAGGAGTGGTGTTTGCTACTACTATGTGAGCTAGGACCTGAAATAGATAATTTGATGAATGTTCTCTGAAGACAATGAAAATGACATTTACCAATGACCTGTATGGCAAATGAGGAACAAGTGTGTGGTGGCTCCAACGGCTTTTAGGTATTGTTAGTAAAACAAATTGTAGCTAAATATATAGTTGTAAGCTTGCTGACAATATGGATAAGCAATATATACCTGCCTCTACCACTGGAATGACAACTCGAACTCACTGAAAGTGGGCAAGCTGCCATTGAGGCGATATTGTGTTTATATATTTTTCTAGAGCCACTGAAACATTTCTGACAACATATCTCCAAATACATAGCAGGACAGTGATTTTACACTTGAATTGTAGGGTTAAAAGGATCTCAAGTTTCACTAGTCTAAACCCCAGTCAAGTGAGTCCTTAAATCATCCTCTACACCATCAAGAAACTCCTTTTCCTTTATCAAGAGAGTTATACCACATTCTAGATGTTAATCCGATTTGCTATTCCTGTGACAGTTAATACTGTGATAGTTTTATCCTGTTGTTTATTACTATTCCATATATATATGTATATATATGTATGTTACTCAGATTGAACTTCAAATTTAAGAGCAATTTGTTGTTAAATTAAAAATCCACAATGATTAGATTAGATCAAGGCTCATCCACACTCCAGAGGCTGTCAACTAGCTTCTCAGGACAAGGCTCCAGAGGCAAAATATTTGAAGTACTATTTATGGAAAGAATCATTCTATTTCTATCAATACCTGAGGGTTTTTCTAGTTATCATACAGCATGTCAGAAATAGGATTTTATTGCTGCAATTTGTTACTAGTTAATTAGCATGATGGATTGCTCAGGAAAAGAAAGACATTCAAGATTCAGATGTGAGTGTGGGCTAAATCATTTTAGAGTTTCTCTCCAAAATTAAAGAAATGCTTTAAAATCCAGTGAGATGTTACTGACAACTTGAATCCAAAAAGTTTGAGCAGCCGCTGGTCTAGTTTCTAGAGGTTTTCTAGTTGTCTGATGTGGATTATAGACAATAAAAGTATGGCTCTCAATAGTGTTATATCTGCCTTGAGTTTCTTTTCATGCAAGGCACTGTTAGGAATGCATAAAGTGGCAGAGAGCTAAGCCTTTATAGAGCTTACAGAATAGATTTATCATCAGTTTCTGCCTGCTTGCTAAGGAATGTTTAATTAATATATGTGTGGCAGAATTTCATCTTATTCTAGCTTTCATTATAACCAGGCAGTGAGACTTGGGTAAAGTAATAAACCTCACTCATCTCAAACTTTCTTAGTGACAACCCTCATATATTGTAAAGAACCTAAGGGTTGTGCATGATAAAATTGACTTACATTATTTGCAACTAAAACTTTCTCTACAGACTAGTAAAAACTGTAAAGCAAAAGCTTTACACAGAAAGGAGAGAAGAGTCCCAGGTAGGGTTTTCTCTTCCTTCCTCCCTCCTTCCC
>RJWH01007108.1:0-44601 GCA_004363575.1 Solenodon paradoxus | reverse complement strand
GAGGAGAGAGGGAAGGAGAGAAGTGGGGGAGGAGCAGGGCTGGGGACGGGAAGGGCAGGCCAGGCCGTGAGGTTCTCAGGCAGCAGATCTCAGAACTAAGTGCGATGACTTGTCCTGGGTTCGGGGCGCAGATCGAGAAAGAGACAGACAGACCCCTCTCTCCACATGGTTGTCCTCTGAGCAGCCCTGGGTCTGACAGGGTGTGCCCCCCACCCCCATCCCTGCCCCGTGACCGGGACCTGAGCAGGGACTGTCCACCTCCAAGAGGACAGTGAGTGATTTATAAGCTGATTTGTCCCCAGAAACCTCCTGTTTTACCTACGTCCATATTTCTCCCACAGCGTGTCAACCCAAGATGCTCCTCTCGCGACCACGGTGCCTGTGGGACGGTTCACCATGTTGCAAAGCTTTCTTGCGGAAAAAGCCATTCCTTTGTGGAGCTCTAATTTACATGTCATGAGACACACCTGTTTTAAGTGTGCACCCACCTCAGTGAACTTGGGCAAACAGGCGCATCCATAAAACCGCCCCACCGCCACGTGAAACTGGAGACTATCTCCCTCATCTCAAAGTTCTTACCTGCTTCTTCCAGGCACTGTCCCCACCCTCTCCCCAGACCGTAGCTGACAGACTCTGACGCTGCAACTTCATTTTGCCTCTCCCGAACTTTACATAAGTTGATTAAGGTGCATAGTATTTGGTCCCTGGCTTCTTTCACTCGGCATGAGGTTTCTGAGACTCATCAATGTCTAGTCACCTGAATCTGCCAGTTTTTCGATTACTATGAATAAAGCGGGTGTGCACACTCATTTATGAATCTTATTTTTGGTGGACAGGTGGACCCGTTTCCTTGGGGCGAAGTGGCATTGCCAAGAAACTAAGTGTGTGTTTACCTTAGTAAGAAACTGCCAAACTGTTTTCCCAGAAGAATGGCTAAAGTTTCCCGTTGGCTTGCACCCTCCCCAGGGCTTGGTGCCTGTGGGGTTTGGGTCCCTCAAAGAATCCACGACAGAGTAAGGTGAGTGAGCAGCAGAGATTTAATCAGAGGGTAAAGGGATGGAGCCGACCGAGGGAGATCCAGACTCACGGGTTCAGGGTCGCTCCACATACCAGACAGGCACATCAGAGTAAGCAAGTTGGGGGTCCATTAGTGGGGAGCAGAGAGGGAGGAAGGAGCCAGCCAAGGGAGGCTGAGTCTCTGTTTACCTCACCAGCGGCCTGGGTTTTTAAGGGAAAATCCCACATGGTGAGGAAGCGGGATAAAGAGAGGAGTCTGCAGACCAGGTTTCAGTTCCTGATTAGGCAAGGTGACATTGTCCCTTGAAGCTATTGGTGGTCTTCTTCAACTGGTGTCATTCCTTTGTTTCTTAGTGGATGTCCTACACATCTCACACGTCAGACTCCTCGTCAGACTCCTCGTCCATCAGCTTTCCTTATCCATCCAGATGCATTCCACAACTGGGTGCTGGCGCCAGAGGCAGTTCACTGTCCTGATAGCTGAACTTTCATCCCTGGTCTGAGGCTGCTCCTGTGAGGGCTCTGACAGCGCCCTCAGTCATCTTTAACGTAATTGCCTCAGTGACATGGAGCAGTGTCTCAGAGTGCTACTCCTTTGCGTTTCCCCAATGCCTATCTTGTTAAACGTTGCTTTGTGTGCTTGTGGGCCATTTGGGCATCATCCTTTCCGAATGATCTGTTCAGATACTCTGTCCATGTTAAAAATTACCTGCTTTTTAGTGAGTTTTCAGAATTCTGTCTAGATTTGGGTTGCAAGTCCCTTTATCTGATATTTGCACTGTGAATCTTTCCTTCCAGAGTGTCTTTCGAAGTAAAGAAGTTTTTGAGTTCTACAAATGCTGATGAGGTCTAATTTACCATTCTTTTCTCTTACGTGCCCTGTCCATGAAACGTTTGCCACCTCAAATATTTTCTTGCAAATATTTTCTTCTGTGATTTGTTCTGGAAGTTTGTAGCTTTAGCTTTTACTTTTAGCTCTCTGGTCAATTTCAAAGTAACTTTTGCTTATAATCTGAGGAGAAAGATAAGACTCCTTTTTCAGAAAGACACATCCAGTTTTTCCCGTGCCATTTATTAAAAGGAACATTCTTTTCCCGTTGAATTACCTGAGCACTTCTGTCAAAGCCCTGCTCCACGTAACTGTGGGTTTACTCATGATCCTGTACTCAGTTTCAGGTGAGTACTCACGGCTCTCCTGGGACAAACCAAGCAGGCGCTCTCTGGCAGCTTTAGCAGGTTTATTACACCGGCTGGCTCAGCAGAATATTCGCCAAAGTCTAAGCCCCCACTTCAGGTTGGGGTACACTTCTATAGGGCGGCAGGGAGTGGGGGAGATCCCAAGCGGGCGTGTCAGCCGCCAGAAGTCGTCTGGTGGTGTTTCTTGGCATGCATCCATTGGGTTCCGGGAAGCGGGGCACAGAGAGGTAGGGCACACGGGGGTGGGGGGGCATAGCAAGGGGCACATATATACATTTCATTTCTTGTTCCCTCACATTCCCCCGTCTTGCTCCTCTAAACTGATATTCTCATCAGCTGGGAAGGACCCACGTATCCTGGGAACTGGGATGGTGACTGCTCTGACTGCTTCCTGCTGGATGGGGCGGAGCACTGGCGTTGCTGGTATCAGTGCTTCCTGAAGCTTCTTCTGCGGAGTTGACTATACTGCCAGGAGCACGTCTCAGGCTGTAGTAGCATTTTCATCTTTAGAGCTTCTAGGCGACAGGAAACAAAACGTGGGAGTAGATTTAAGACACGTGGCCCACAAAGGAGCAGAGCAGCAATCATGACGAAGGGTCCGGTTGAGGTGGGGGAGCCAGATGAGCCAGCCGGAGGCCCCAGCCCGGAGATTCCCGTAGGAGCAGCGTTCTCTAGGGCGGTGCTGGCTCCTTCAGGAAGTTGCCTTGTCAGATCCCTTACTATTCCGGATTTGTTGGCGTAGGAAAGCATTCTTCCTGAAAGAATAAACAGAGCCCGCCTTTCTCAGGCCTCTTCGAGGCTGTAGCACTGTGGCCGCAAGGGAATCTGCCTGGTTCTGAAGCTTATCAGCTGTTAGTGTGACTTTCCTGCCAGGCTGTATGAGAGTGACTGATGGAATGAGGGCAAGGGACTGCTCCACTTACACCCATACCAACCCCCGCTGCTGCCCGACCCCCCGCCGGCCCAGGAGGAGGGGCAGGAGCTGCATGGCTCTTTCATGCCTCCAGGAGCTGTGAAAGGTATTTCGAAGGTTTGATTTCAGCTAAGATACTGACCTGCAGGGTTAGGAAGGCTGCAATTCAGGTTCCAGACCAACCGGTGGGGGAGGCACAGATGCGAGAAGGGACCACCAACCAAGAATATGCCGGATGCCGGGTGACATCAAGTTTTGCTCCCTGGGTTAGATTGTGTCCCGTTGCGTAGGCTTTGCGGTACTGTTCCTACCAGGTGTTTTCCTTTAGCAGAGCAGCAGATATGGGCAGGCAGTAGTGTTGTCTGCCAGTAACGAGGGGTCCTCCATTTGCTTTTCTTCCCCCTAGACGATTATTTCCTGAAGTGAGGTTGCCATACACTGCTTCTGGGACGGGGGTGGCAATCCCATGCAGGGACATGCAGACCCAGCAGGCTTCTGCCAGAGTTGGAAGGGCGAGATTTAAGACTTGATAAGTGGCCGTGAGTGTTTGATTTAGTTTTGGATCTAGATCCAGTGGTGGAGCGGTTCTACTGGGGGGCTTAGTATGGTCCTCCCTACTTCTCCCTGGTCCCTGATACCCCCAACACATCGGGTCAGGCGCCTTCCCTAGACAGCCGTGTTATGAGTGGTGCCGCTGGCTTCCCTGCTTTACGTACAGGTTGGTGGAGATTACAAATATCCCTTCTCCCCATTTACAATACCCGGAAAGTCACTAACACTGCGGGGAGCAGGTGATGAGATTTCTTTTGATTCCTTTAGTGAAACACTCGCAGCTGGGGGGTTTGCCTGGGTCATAGGGGGAATAGCTGGGCTTGTTCCCTACTAGGGAAGAAGGGAAGAGGGTTCGGAACAGTATGATGAGTGCCCAGCTCATGGCTCCAGAAATACGGTAAAGCCTGAATAGTTTTCCAAAGTAGAGTTGGAGAAAGGCGGGTCTTGCCAATGATCGGTGTAAGCTGACTGGTGACAAACCCACGAAAAGTGTCCGCAGGATCCGCTAACAAAGGCAAAGGGAGTAGTAGAGCCCAGAGAGGATGAGAGCAATAAGCAGGGGCAGGCACCGGGTTTCTTGGTGGGTCACTGGCGCCTCTAGGTTTCCTGCGGGTTGCGTTTCAGTCGGAGGCGGGTGGATGACAGCCGCTGGGCGGGCCGGGTGGTGTTCTGGTTGGAGGGGCTTTCCTCTTGGCCTGACGGGCCATCGTCCTGGTGGGCTGCCTTCACGCAGGAGTGACGTGCCCACGGAGTGATTCCTGAAACCCTAAGAGTGGTTGCAGTGACAAGTCCATCGGGGCCTCAGAGGTTCCTTTTTCCAGTCCTTGACCCAGACTTGATCCCCAGGCTCCTATGGGTGGACTGGGGCTCCTAATGAGACTGGCGCCCTCTCTAGAAGGCTCCCGGGGACACTGCCCAGGATTGGCGGAGGCCTGCCACGTAGGATTTCAAGCGGAGAGCACCCACGTTTTCCTGGGGTGCATCTCGCTTGGAGAAGAGCCAGGGGCAAGAGATCCACCCGCGTGAGACCTGTTTCCTGGGCCGGCTTTCCTAGAAGGCTTTTGAGGGTGCGGTTCATTCGCTCGACTTTCCCTGAACTCTGTGTCAGGTATGCGGTGTGCAGTTTCCAAGTTACCCCTAGTCCCTTTGCTACTGACTGGTATAGATCAGCCACAAACGCTGGTCCGTTGTCACAGTGATGGTCAGGGGTAGACCACACCTGGGGCTTACTTCTTTGAGAAGGACCTTAGCAGCTTCTCTCCCCTTTCCGGTTCTGGTGCGGAGTGCCTCTGTCCACCTCTGTCCACCTCTGTCCACCTCTGTCCACCCGCAGAGGTGCAGACTAGGACTAGGAGACTAGGACTAGAACACCCCGTGTTCGGGGGTGTTGGGTGAAGTCTACCTCTGTGTCCTCCAAGGGGGCACTGCCCATCCGTTGCACCCCAGGGGTGGTTGTGGAGCTGTGCCGGCATTGTTCTTAGCACACGCGAGGCACCGCTCCACAACTGTTTTGCAGAGGGCAGGAAGCTCGCTGATGTAGAACTGTTTCCAGAGCAGTGCTGCCAGAGGCGTCTTCCCAAGAGGGGTCAGCCGGAGGCAGTCGGTGACGAGCCGGGCTCCGAGGGCCTGTGGGACATATACTCTGCCATCTGGGAGCTGCCACCATCCGCCTGGGTTTTCGGTGGCTTTTTCCTCCTGGGCCCATTGTTCCTCTGCTGGAGAATATCGGGGTGGTTCAGGTTTTTCCATTGCTGTCAGGAGGTGCCCTGGGTTTTCTGGTTCGCCTTCCACCACTACCTTAGCTGATTCATCTGCGAGACAGTTTCCCTTTGAAATGCGTTCTGTGCCTTTCTGGTGGCCTCTGCAGGGCATGATTGCCACCTTAGTTGGGCACTGGACGGCTTCCAGTAGCTGGAGGATTTCCTCCCTATTCTGAACTGTTTTGCCGGCACAGCCAGCAAGCCTCTGTCCTTGCAGAAAGCCCCGTGTATGTGCACTGTGGCAAAGGTGTAGCAGAAGTCAGTATACACATTAACTTTCTTCCCTTCCGCCAGTGTCAGGGCTCTGATTAGAGCCTGGAGCTCAGCTCATTGGGCTGACCACCCTTGTGGAAATGCCCCTGCCTCTGTAATGGAGTCTTCAGTTGTTACCGCCTGCCCAGATCCTCTTTTTCCTTCCTTCATGGAGCTGCTTCCGTCTGTGAAGCAGGTGGCGTCCGGGCCTGGGAGACGCGCGTCTTGCAGATCAGGTCGCCTGGCATGCATTTCTTCTAGGGTCTCTGTGCGGCCGTGCTCCGGAGGGCCATCTTCCGCGGGCAGATAGGCGGCAGGGTTTAGAGCCCGTGGTTTCCAGCATTATTTGGGGGTTCCCTTGGTGCTGAGGTAGCCGCAAGTAGACACTCACTTGTGCTCCTGGCTGTTCATCAGTCATGACCACGTGGGACACTTTCACAGTCATATCCTGCCTCAGTGTGAGTTGTTCTGCTTCCTCGATGAGGAGCACAGTGGCCACTAAGGCTCGTAGGCATGGGATCCATCCCCTGGCGACTGAGTCCAGTTTCTTGGACAGGTAGGCCACCAGCCACTACCTGGGTCCTACCAACTGAGTGAAGACTCCCAACGCCATTTTGTCTTTTTCATGGACAAAGAGGTTGAATGGCCTTTCTACATTCAGGAGGCCTAGCGCCGGGGCCCGACTGAGACACTGCTTGATTTCCTGGAAGGCCCTCTCTCGATCTTCTCCCCAATCAAGATGACCCTGGTCAGACCCCATCAGGGCCTCGTATAGGGGCTTTGCCAGCGTCAAGAAGCCTGGAATCCAGATTCAGCAGAGTCCCGCTGCTCCTAGGTACTCACGGAGTCCTCTTCTGGTCTTGGGTTGGGGTAAGGCGAGTATGACTTCCATCCTCTTGGGCCCCAGTGCTCACTGTCCCTTGGTGATGAGGAATCACAGATATTGTCCATTTTGCCGACAGATTTGGGCTTTCTTCCAGGAGCCCCGGTAAGGACTCGGCAAGGAGTTCAAGAAGAGCACGGGTGCCTGCGAGACAGTCCTCCTTTGTTGGGCTGGCGAGTAGGTGGTCGTCCACATATTGGAGGAGGGCACAGTGGAGTTTCTCCCGGGGAAAGGCCTCTAGGTGAGCCGTGAGGGCCTCCCCGAACAGGGTGGGCAGTTCTTAAACCCTTGAGGCAGTCTGGTCCAGGTCAACTGTCGTTGTTGCCCAGCACCCGGGTGTGTCCACTCAGATGCAAATAAGGGCTGGCTCTATGGTAGCCTGATGCAGAAGGATGTGTCTTTCAGATCTGAGAATGAAAACCAGGCTGTGTCCGGAGGCGCCTGGCTCGGCAGGGTGTTTGGGCTTGGGATTACGGGGTACAGCGAGACCGCTGCTCGGTTAATGACTCTCAGGTCTTGCACTGGCCGGTAGCCTCCTCCATTCGGCTTTTTGCCTGGCAGCAGAGGTGTGTTCCAGGGCAACTGATGTTCTCTGAGAATTCCAGCCTCCTTCAGTCGGTCCAGCTGCTCTCGTATGCCCAGTTGAGCCTCCCCACCGTGGGACAGGTGCTGGTGCAGGCGTTGGGGCTGTGCTCTGGGCTTGAGAGCAACAATCACTGGCAGTCTTTTGTGTGCCAGCGCCAGAGGACTATTTTCAGCCCAGGCCTGTGGGTAATCGGTGAGGAAGTTCGGGAGAGTCTCTTCTTCCTTTTGCTGCCTGTACAGGCGCCTCTCTTCTTCTCGGGGTGTGGTAACGGTCAAGGCCAATCCTATCAGTTCGCTGGGGATGTGAGCTGGAGGGTGGTCTTCCTGGTCTGGCTGAAGGAGATCTGTGCACCAAACTCAGTTAGTAGATCCCATCCAAGCAGCGGGACTGGGCAGTCTGGCAAATACAGGAATTCGTGTTTTACTTGGTGGCCCCCCAGCTCCTAGGTTCGAACTTGACAGAAAGGCTGACTCCGCTTGGCCCCCAGTGGCTCTTAGAATGGAGATCGTTTTTGCCCCGAAGGGGGCTACAGGAGTGGTCACCACAGAATGTTCGGCTCCAGTGTCTACCATGAAAGCCATGGGTCGGTCTCCCACTTTTAGTTTGACCATGGGCTCTTGGGGGCCTGGGTGCAGAGAGCCCAGTCTGTCTCATTCAGAGTCGGCTCCTGCCAAGCTGCCTTTCTCTTGCGCTGGTCTAGTTTCCTAGCCTTTTCCCTATGGGGCATTCCTTTTTCCAACTCCTTGCAGTAAGCGCATTGGTCTTTCCCCAGACAAGGCTGGCCTTCCCCTTGTCTGGGTGGCCTCCTCCGTCTCTTGCCTTCACTTGGGCGCTTTTCCTGGAGTGCAGCGGCCAGCAGGGTGACCTTTTCTCTCATTCTCCCATCTGCCTCTCATCTAGCTGTCACCTCCCTGTTCATGAAGACCTTATTGACTATTTCCAAGCGCTGGCTGATATTCATTCTGGCAAACTCCCACAGCTTCTGGAGTTTTCTGCAGATGTCGGCGGCTGATCGGGCAACAAATGCTGCACTGACCATTCTTTGATTGTCTGGGGCCTCTGGGTCAAACAGGGTATAGATTCGAAAGTCTTCACATAGTCGCTCATAACAGTCTCCTGGGGTTTTGTCAAGGCGCTGAGTGACATCAGCAGACTTGGACATGTTCGTAGGTTTTCCAGCACCGACTCACACTCCCTGCAGCATGGCCGTCTGATAACATGTTAAAGTCCCAGTCGGGCCATCCCTCTGGAACCATCATTCTGGCCCAGGTGGCTGCATCCACAATCCGGTGGCAGCAGAAGCGTTTGCCTCCAGGGACGAGCAGGCTCCCGCTGGGATGCGCCTCCTTTCTTCCTTGAAGAGAGAGGGTATGAGCAGCTTCCCAGGTGGGGCGGTGCGTCTGGAAGACGTTCTCAAGGAGATCGAGCATAGCTTGGGGCTTTTCTGAGTACGAGGGGGTATGATTTTTCCAGTTGAGAAGGTCTGTGTTTGTGAAGGGCTGGTAGTGCATCATCAGACGTCCCAGCTGCACTGTTCTGTCTTCCCCAATCTGATCAGGTCCTCGAGTTTCTCGGAGGGGCATCGGGAGGACTGCATCCTGGTCTCTGGGGTGCATACGCCTCCTTCTGTCTGGGGTGGCAAGTCCCGAATTGGGCCCAGCAGGGAAACAGACGGTGGTGGGGTGTCAGGACCTCCTGGAGGCGGTGCTGTAGGCCGGGCTGGTGGGACAGAGGGAGGAGGTGGCGGCTCATCCTCTGGGCTGCCTTGTAGAATGGGCTTCGGGTCTTTCGGGGCCCCCGGGTACCTCTCGGAGGATGTTTCAGGGTCCTCAGAGAATCACAGGCCTCTAGAAGGTGATGCTAGCGGGATCCTGGCCTGTCCCTCCTGGCTGACTTGAACCACACCCACAGGGCAGTGCCTGGGAAGCTCTCAGCCAGGAGCTGTATAGGGGAACTGGTCTGCGTGTCCCGTGTCTCCAGCCACCACCTTCCCTGCACTCTCACTATCAGAACTTCGTGTCCCTTCAGTGGGCCATCCGGCCTCGAACATAGGCCATTCTAACTCACAGAAGGTCCTCAACCTCCTGACGTCATTTTCACACCGTAATCGTCACAAAAGCCTTTCTTGAATTTTTTAGCGTGAGGTCCAGGACTGTAGGCTGCCCTGACTGCTTCCATGTCCTCCCTTGCACGGTGTCGCGACTGATGAAGGGGAGGGCTGGCTGCTCCTCAGAGTGACCCACTCAGATGCCCGCCGGCCGTGTGCCTCTGGGAACTTTAAGGCGCGCCTTGGCTAAGGTGCACCCGTATAAGCCCCGGGCCTGGTCGCGTCCCCATGAGTCACTGTTTTGTCTTATAATGTCGCCACAAAACCACGGTTTCAGGCCCACACTCGCCCTGCAGCTCGAGCCCTGGGGCAGCAGAAACACTCACACAGCAGTCACACGGAGGTTACACATTCCCTCCCGGGCACCCTGACTGAGAGACTCTGGTAGTCTCATGGGAAGTGAGCAGGCGCCCCTTCTGCCCGGAGGCAGGCCTAACCAGGTCTGAGGTCCCCGGACCTTACCTTCTCCGGAGATTGTTCCTGGTACCCGAGCTCCCCTTCAAGATCCAGCAGGGTCTGCCGTTCAGGGCCGATGAGTGATGGTCGACCGTGGGTCCCCCAAAATCAGCAGGGCGCGCCTACCCTTCCGTGTCTTCTCGTCGTGCCAGTCGTGGGTCGTTCTTCCCGCAACAGTGACCCAAGTGACCAGCATGGTTGGTTTCCCGATCGGGGAAGCAGATGTCACGGCTCTCCTGGGACAAACCAAGCGGGCGCGCTCTGGCAGCTTTAGCAAGTTTATTATGCTGGCTGGCTCAGTGGAATATTCTCCAAAGTCTGAGCCCCCACTTCAAGCTGGGGTACATTTCTATAGCGTCGTGGGGGATTCCAAGCAGGCGAATTGAAAGGCAGAACTGAAGCCCCTGAAGCCCCTTCTCTCCGCGTGTCAGCCGCCAGCAGTCGTCTGGTGGTGTTTCTTGGCATGCATCCATGGTGTTCCGGCAAGTGGGGCGCAGAGAAGTAGGGCACACGGGGTGGGGGGCATAGCAAGGGGCACATATATACATTTCATTTCTTGTTCCCTCACAGGACAAAGACTGAGCCTCTCTGGGGCTCCATTTTCTTAGCCATAAAAAGCAAGAATAGCATACCTGCTTCATGAGCCCCTTCCCCGCTCAGAGAATAAATATGCAGGGGGATTTGCCCTGTGCTCGGCACAGCAAGCCTTCTGCAACTCTGGACTGTCATTGTCCCTGGTGTGAACACCAACACCGACTGCATTTACAGAGCTATTTTCCATTTTTAAGCTCCCGAATGTATTATTTGCTTGGGTTTTGTCCTATTCTTCCACCTCAGGCTTTAAGACCCCCGAGAGGAAAGACAGCAGAGTTCCTCCCTGCACTTAATCTGCACTTGGCAGCAGTGGTAGGTGGGACTCTTATCTGAGTGTAAAGGGATTTTATTCTCATTTAGTCTCTCGTGGCCACACACCGGAGGTAATCAGCAGTACTATGATTTAATTTAGTGGGACAAGAGCGTATCAAGTTTTACCTGAAGTTAGTCACGTTTTCTGTCTTTTCTCTCATCTCTCTCACTCCTCAGAGATCTCGAGGGTTCTGAAACAGCATCAGTGGTCAGCTGTGAGGGGCACATCCCACCCTCTCCCCGGCTGGCATCCATCCTGCCCTGTGTCCACAATACCCTCACACTCAACAAGGTTTAAAATCCCATTCACTTGTGGCATCTAAATCAAAGCTCTTTTGGTTGCAAGAAGCAGAAACTCACTCAAATTAGCTAATGTGTATTAGCAAAGTATATTCAAAGACTGCCGGAGGCCTCTCCCCGAATGAAGGGTAGGGTGCAGGGGTCTTGCAGGAGACCTTGCTTAGTTAAGGGACCCCGTGGGCTCCCATGGAATAAGAGTATTTGAAATAAAGTCCGCTCTATGTGAAAAGTGAACGTGATGGCAGAGGTCTTTTCCCGTAGGTGGAGTAGCATAGATAAAGGCAAGAAGGTAGGAATGTGCAAGTCATCCTTAAATACTGCTTAGAATTGTGTTTTTTTGGGAATCCAACTCATATTCCCAACTGGATTTTGAATATGAGCTTGCTTTTTTAATTCCTCATATTGCTTTAGAACGAATTAACAGAGATGATTACTACCATCATCATTAATTTTTTCTAATCCTCAGAGCACCTTTGAAATCTTGTAGTTGAGGAACTTAAAGTTCTAGGATGTGTGTTCTTTAATTTGACCAAAGGGATTACTTTAAAAACACACAAGATGACTGGAATCCGACATAGGCCCCTTCGTCTTGAACTCAAAGTCCTCTTCAGAACATGATCTCAACTCTGGCTTGCTTGTGATGGGAAAAGGCTCCACATAACTGGGCCTGGAAATGCCCCTGCCTGACCCCCCGCCCCCAGGCATGGAGGAGCTGCTAAACTGCTGGTGCGGTCCTGATGATGATGGTTCTAATGATGACTGTGTCTATCACACAGGACGAAAGGGTGGAAAATCATTATTTCTTCTGACAAACCCATCTTCAAATGGGATCTTGACTCTTAAACCTTGAAGAAATCCTGACGCTGGGTGGAAGCCATCACGCAGCCCCAGTAAGTATTGTTAATACTGGGCCAACTTTTTATAAAATGGTTTCCTGGGGTTGCCTTTCTACCTAAAGAACTTTGGTTACAAGAGAACACATGGGAAGAATTTTGCAGCTGAGAGAGACCACAAAGCAGCAGGGAGGAGGTGCGGGGCTCCTTCCATGGTTCCTGAACCCCTTCCTGAGCCATCTGCCATTTCTGGAAATCTACAGCAGTGGCTTTTAAAAACCAATTTCGCTATTCAAGAAGAAGCCTGCCTTGAGTATTGATTGCATTCTCTTTGAGAGAGAATCATAGGATCATCAAAGAAAGCCCTCTGATTTCCCCTCTCCAAATGAATCATGGTCCCTGAACAATACTGAAATTTCTCTCGGTCCGTGAAAGAGGAAGTGAGTTTATGAAGAAGGATCTTACCCCAGAAAGTGGAGCATCACCTTGCCACTGTGGTTAGAAGCATGTCACAGCCCCACATGAGGAGGGAACCGCTCAAGAACATAACTCCAAGGTGGACATCGTAGGGACTGCCCTAGACTCTGCTTCAGCAAGGTCCCCAAACTTTCCTGACATGTGACATCTGTAATGTCTCAGGAATTGTCCACGTGGCATCTTGAGACCAAAAAAATGCCTGACCATTCCGCTTATTAAGAAGTTAGTTCCAAAAACCTAGAAGGTATTTAAGTCCTCTCAGTGTAGTAATCATGTTTCACAAGTAGACCTAAAATGAAAGAAAACTATTTTCTTTTTCAGCAACCGCCATGTTTGCTAAGGATGTGTGCTCTGCTGGGCTCAACGGGCCTTGGACTCCAACTGGCCGTCATGACTCCCCCTTCTGATTCCATGCAGTATTCACTTGCTATCACAGCAACTTCGAGAAACACAGCTTCACCAAAGGATAACGCCCTTGAAGGGCATGTAGTATGACTGAATGTTGAAATTGTGGAGGACTTTAGGTTAACGATTTATGTGGGAGCCAATAGGTGCCACTGTGTGTGGCTCAGAAATGTGAAATGGCCTGGGGCATCCCTGTGAGCTCACTGAGACAATGACACGCATGCTATGCAGTTGGGAAACCAATATTTCCAAATGGCAAACACATTTCTCTGACATCTAGCTCATTTTCCTTGACCTCTGTTTCACCCCATAAACAAAATCAGTTTTAGATAGTTTTCAGATCTAAATGTAAAATGAAAACAACGCTTCTGGAGAAAAACATAGCAGGATATTTCTCTGTTCCTGGGATAGGACATCTTTCCTTATAAATAGGATTCAAAAAGTACTAACCATTCAAAGATGGATTCAATTGACTCTGTTAATACAAAGAATTTCTTTTCATCAAAAGTGAGTAAAAAGGCACCTTGTGAAGTGGAAGAAGATATTTTCACACATACATCTGACCAAGGGCTTGTAACTAGTGTTTAAAAAAAACACCTCAGTATACCAGTAGAAAAAACAGGACAATGACTTGAATAGACACTTCAGAAAAGAGTATATCCAGTTGCCAACAGTGATATCAAGAAATTTTTAGCCCCATTAGTCATTAGGGGAAAGAAAGTTGACACCACAATCTGATACCAGCACCCACCCACCAGATGACTAAAATTTAAAGAATGAAAAAGAGGACAATACCAGGTGTCATCAAAGACGTCAAGAAATCCAACCGCTCTTCCACAGCTGCCGGGGGTGTAGATTGGTGGGATTATTTCGTTAAACTCTTTGGCAATAACTGCTGAAGTGGCTTGTACGCTGTGACCCCAGCCGTGTGACTTCTAGGTGTATATACTTTATAATCGTCTCAGTCAAGAAATTACCCAAATGTGTGAGAGTGAAACAGATGGCTAAATTATGGAATATTCCAATAGTAGAATACTGCAGAATAAGATACAGAATACAGAATAAGCACCCCCTAACAATAAACAATATAATGGAAACATAATGTTAATCAAAGTAGCTAAGACCTGCTGCCACAAATCACTTAGTGAGTGATTTCATTTATAGTAAGTAAAAAGTGAGGCGAAATTAGTCTCTACTGTTAGAAGTCAAACTAATAGTTACCATTAGTGGGGAAGGGGATCTGTGATTAGCAGGGGCCCAAAGAGGGCTCCTGGAGAGCGGGCCATGTTCTCCTTCTGGGCCTGGGCCCAGTCACACAGGAGCGCTCGGGTTGAGAAAGGAGTTGAAGTGTGTGCTTACAAAGCGCACACATGCGCATGTGTTGTACGTCGATACCAAAGTGAAGACGTAAATAACGCTGCAATGATCACGTCTCCAGTGATAGGAGGTTTCTGTTCCGTTTGTCCCTCTGACTAAATTCCCAGAGGTGGATCTGGAGAATCGAAAGGATGGATAAATTAAGGTCTTTCAGTTCCTTGAATGAATCGGCCCATTTCAAGCCTGAGAGCGGTTCTGTTTTCTCTTCTAGAAATTCCCTTCTTATTCATACTGTTGCTTCAGCTTCAGAGACCCTCATCCACGTCTCCCAGCCATGCCTTTCTCACTCTGATTCTCCGATGCTCTGGTTTACAAAGCCCACTGGGTAGTTGCTATGTTTTACTCATCAATTTGCTCACTCACGGCTGTCCCCCACTGAGCTCCAAGCAGCATTCTGTTCACCATTGCAGTCCGTGCACTGAGAACAGTGCCTATGATGGAGAAAGTCTTCCTTTCAGTGGGACGTTTCTGACCGTAAGGGACAGACTCCCAATGCAGTTGAGCTTAAGTGAAAAAGAAAATTTGGGTTCATGTGCTTGAAAAGTTGAAGAGGGAGTTCATTCAGACATGACCGGATCTGCAAGTTCAAACAGGTAGGACCCAGTCTCTCTTTTTCTCTCTTGCTATTTGATGTCATTTTCAGATGGGTTCTTTCCTAACATGGTAGCAAAAGGACTACGCCCAGTCCCAAAGTGACATTGCTCACCATCTCAGAAGACATGGAGGCACCTCTTTGTCAGCAGTCTGGGGAGGATGTTCACTGAGCCAGCTCAGGGCCCCATGCCGACCACAGTGGAAGTGGGGACAGGTTCCAAAGACTACTTTGGGTTCGTCAACTATTTCTGAGGGTGGATGGGTAGGAAAGGGGCTCCGCCCCACCCAAACCACAAGCACAGGTGCAAGGCCAGCTGGGGCTGATTTATTTGCCTAACGCCCAGTCCAACTTACCACTCGACGGGCTGCAGAGACCCAGCTCAGTCAGCTGGTGTACACAACCACGAACCTAAAACCAGGCAGCTCAGACCTACGTGTAGTGAATTAGGTGGGGCCAGCTGAAATGAAGTGCTTCCTTGAATCTTGACTGCCATTTTCAGTCAGGCAGTATAGTGGTGGGTTTTCACCAAATGCCTCTGCCCTTTGCAGTTTATTTGAGATTTAGGTGGATGCCCCTCATAAGGAAGATAGTGGTGGAATTAATATATAACATTTTCCTCCTTCCCAATCCTTATCCTGAACTGGGTCTGTTTATACAGTTTTCTTGATCAGTTTAAAAATCACCTTCCCTTCCATTTAATCTACCTGTTTCAATTAGATCAACCCAAAGTTGACTGAGCTAATTGACAAATAGGTCTTTTCTCATTGGTATGCAGAGGTACATCAGATGCATAAACTCACTGGCAACCTTAGTATTCACTGCCTTGCAGACTCATCATTTTAGACTTCCAATTTGGCTCCTTTTTCAGGATTTGTCCGTGACCTTGAGGAAGTCAATTCCCTTTCTTGGACCTTGGTCATCATAGCAATAAAATGAAGTAATTACCTTGGCTACAGAATGAGATGGTTTCTAACATGTCCCTCACCATCCACTCCCACATCTGACCTGGAATTACTTTTCTCATCCTTAGCGGTCTGGCGATGAGAAAGTTACCATTAAGTGTGGGTTGGCTGCAGGACCAGACTCATGATTTTATGGGTCTCATTATAAAATGAGAATGTATATAGTTGCTTTGTCCAAAAAGTATTGAGAATTTCAACACAGCATTAGCAAGGCATCAAGCTTAGTATGGGACCCTGTTGAGGGCGAGGACTTGTGTCTCTTTCCTGGGTCGCCTGTCTGTAAAGCCAGCCCGGTGCCTGAGGATTAACTAGCTATTCCTAGCGTGTGGCTGGGGTGGGGGCGAATGACAAAATGAATTAATAAGTGCTCTACCTAAAAGAAGCAGCTGCTAAGGCTGCCCCAGTCAAGTGTCACTGGGGAGAATTTAAGCTTTCTGTTGCCTGACCTTCTCATGTTTCAAGAGAAGTGAGGATCAGGATTGTTTTCAAAGAATAAATCTGATTTTTAACGTTGGTGACTGTTGAGAAACACTGTCCAAAACTGGGCAGTGAGGCAGAAGGTTGATTGTAGTTCCTTTCAGTGGCATCAAGTGGTTCTCAAAGTAGTCAGGAGCATCAGCATCGCCTGAGAGCAGAGCAGCAGTGCCTGCCAGACACTGCCTGAGTGGGAAAGCCCGAATGGCAGGTGGCCACCGCTGGGGTCAGGGCAGACCACATGGAGAGCTGAACGCTTCAGGGGGACCCCAGCCACAGGGGCGGCCCCACGGCACTGTGAGGTTTACTTCGAGAGGCAGGGTGAGAGTCCCACAGAAAATAGAAAAGTCTCTGTCACCTGCCAGCAGGGAGGTAAGAAACATGCCAGCACACTCTCCTCAATGACTAGGACTCTGCCTTCAGGGAAACTGGTTAGCTGGAGCCTAAGCTGCTCGGTTTTATCAGAGCTTAACTGACCGGGGGAAGGGGAAGACTCGACTCCAGTGCAGCCTAGCTGTCCTGCCAGACTGAAGGGCCAAGAAACACCAACAAAACACGTACAGCTGACAGCGCACTTAGTGGCAAGAAACTCAGAGCTTTCCTACTAAGATCAGGAGAAGACGAGTGCTCCTCTCACCCCTTTTCAACATTGGGCTAGAAGTTTGAGCTTTGTGCAATAGGACAAGAAAAAATAAATAAAAGATACATAGTCATGCATTGCTTAGTGAAGGGGATATGTTCTGAGAAATGCGGGTGATTTCGTTGTGCAAATGTGATAGAGTGTGATTACATAAAGCTCCATGGAAGAACCGACTACATACCAAGGCTCTATGGTAGGATCCGCTGGGACCACTGTAGTAGAGGCGATCTGTTGTTGACCAAAACGTCACTAGGGGATGCATGCCTGTACCGATGGGGAAGGAAGAAATAAAAAATATCTTTGTTCACAGATGACATAATCACCTCTATAAAAATCAGCAAAAGAGTTTCCGGGAACTAATAAGCAGTTGTTGTGACCCTCTTTCCTGGCGGTTCTGCCACTTGTGGGGACACAGTCCTGACATAAGAGCTTCTGAGAATGACCTGAATTCAACCTGATTTCCAGAGTGACAAGGGACTGATAGGTGAAAAGGCAATTTGGCCACAGTTGAAAGGTGGGGTGCACTGTTAGCTTGACCACGAGAGAGCCCACAGCCACCTTAGGCAACTCCTCTTTTCAAGTCTCAGGTTCGCTCATTGGAATTTAACCCCAGTGCCGTCGTGTTTACAGGCAGTGGTTCTGAAGTCCTTACGGTTCAGCTTGAATTTACACCGTCTCCAGCCTGGAAACTGTGTGAACTTGCTTTAGATATTCTTTCACTGCCACCTCGGAGCTTGGACCCCACAGGAAGTCTTGTGGTTAAGTATATGCTTAACTTTGTTTAAAAAAAAAAGTATTTTCCAAAGTGGTGGTAGAAAATGGTGCCTCTGGTGACACTGGATTCATCACCGTGTAGATGCCGTTACTTTAGAGCTGTCAGCTACATCCGCATGTGAGAATATCCGTGTATCCTCCACTGAGTGTTGTCCTGAGATGACGCACGAGCACACTGGAAGCCTTCGTGTAACCCACCCTAACTTATTCTTAGATTGAACCCTATTGCAGCAAGAGAGTTGGAACCTTTCTGACCTCCAAAATCACCTTTTTCTTACGGTTCGACCTGTTGTCGTTAGATGGTTATGGGCGCTAAATTAGATAAGACAGATACTACTTTGGCACTTTTCGAGGTGGTCAATACATGATAATGATTATTATTATCCACAATCTTGGGGACAGTACCCAGTGCTGAGAAATCAGAAGACCCAAGTGACACCAAGAAATCGATCACCCTCTATAACTGGTCATTCAATTTGCTTGTCATTTCCTACCCCATATCTAAGACCTTGTCTTAGAAACTCTGTATTTGTATGTTTTCACAAATGCCCGGCTCATACTAGGTATTCAATACATGCTCGTTGAATGAGTGATTCCAGGAGTTTTATGGGTGTCCCAGGGCTTGGGAGTGGCATGGGGTTTCCTTCCTCTGTGGATGGTTGGGGCAAGGGGATAGAACCAAGACTAATATCTTGAATGCAACCAAGACACTTGAGTAAATAACCCTCTTTAGGCTTAATTTCCTCTGATTAAAATGTCTGTTAAGTCCAGCGTGGCTCCCTTGCTGTGTATTTGAAGAGCTAGAGCAGCTGGGCAACAGCACATCCATTAGAATGGCTCAGATCAGATGGATGCCAAATCCTGGGGGTGGCGGGTGGGAGCGACTGGGACCCTCCTACACTGCTGGTGGGAATACCATTTTCTACCATCACTTTGGAAAATACTTTTTTTTTTAAACAAAGTTAAGCATATACTTAACCACAAGACCTTGCAAATTCAAGCCTCGTTGCCTACCCTAAAATAATGGAAACTTGCATTCACATGAAACTTGAATATTTATATCAACTTTAGTCCTAATGATGAATAGGAAATCATCAATGGAAAACACCCCTTTTACTGATGACTCGCTAAACTAACTATGGGTAGAGCCGGACACTACTGAGAAATAACAAGGAAGGAACGATTACTTGCTGAATGTGACAACCTGGATGAATCTTCTGCTTTTTGAAGGAAAGTTGCAGGCAGGGTGACGGTGAGTAGATAGGCAGGAAGAGAGAGGAGGAGGAAGAAGTATTTATGTATTTTATTTGTTGTTCTTCTTGGTTTTTCCCCCACCCAGGGACGTGAACCCTAGTCCTTGGGATGCGGGTGGACCACACTCTGCCGGAGGTCACAGGGGTATCCACTGCACCACCAACGCACGCTAATGGATGAATTCTAAATGCATTATGCTGAGTGAAAGAAGCCAGACTTGAAAGGTTACATTCTGTATGGTTCCATTAATCTGATATTCTGGAAAAGATAACACTATGGGGACAAAAAGCAGATCCATGATTGCCAGGTCTTAGGAATGACAGGAGAAAGGAGGGAAGGTTTTTGGGGGGATGGGGTGGGGGTTCTTATAACTGTGGAAGCAGTTATTTGATTGTATTCATTTGTCAAAACTCATAGCTGTGCATACTAAAAAGGGGAAATGTTAATGTATGCAAATTATATGCAAATATAACAGGCTTTTAGAAAAGGAGGTAGTTACTGGGAAAATGGTTTACACAGCAAAGTTATCCTAGGGACAATGACGATAATTCTCCCACAAGCAATGTGGAAGCTTGTGCTGAGCCAGAATGAAATTATTATTAACTATTTAATTTATACATTATTTAATTAAACATTTATTGCAAATGCTGGGAGGCTGAGAGAAGTAGGTTCAGTTCCCAGTGCTGGGGGGCTGGTAAGAGAAGACACGTGCAGTGCAACACCATCACTGCCTCTGACAGTAATGAAAGAACCGGAATGCAGTCAGGCGCTCCACACACTACTCAAGCTCAAGCTAAGTGTTGTGAGCACGTTCCCTTTCCCGTCCTTCCTTCTGAGCAGAAGGAGGTCATACCAGTCTGCACTTACTGACGGCCCACCATGTGAGAAGGGCCATTCTACACACCCACCTGATGAGCCAGGGACTCTCTTTACCAGCGTCCTTTAACGACGAGGCATCAAAGTTCCAGAAACGTCTCTGTTCCCACGGTCACACAGCTGGTCCAGGACAGCAAAGAGATGTAAGGTCTGGCAGCCTGGCCCCTCCTAGACATCACATACTGTAGAGAGGGCCAGCGACTTGGCTCCCTCGCACTCAGGACACTTGGGAATGGATGCTCTAACTCTGCCTCAGTTTCCCTAACAGCAGAAGAGAGAGTCACGCATGTGTAACAAGGTCAAGTATGAGACGGACACTAAGATGGAAGTTTACTCCTTTGTGTCTTTTCCTGTGTTTGTTTCCCCCCCTCCCCCATTGCTTATCATTATCAGAGTAAATGCAAGAGACCAAAACCCCAAGAAACAAAAATGACAAGCTCAAACCAACCCCCCAAACCTTCATCATCCGTCATCTCAACACCCCCAGAGCCAACCACCCCAGACTTTTTGACGTGTTTTAGAAACACAGATGTTAAAAAGCTTCCAGGTGTTTTTAAATGTCCTTTATTTACATAGCTGAGATTCTGCCCCAGTGGAATTTTGGATGCTGCTTTTCTCACTCTGCGTCAAACCACAAGCTCTTTGTAAATGTATTTTGAATGGCTGCATGATAACCCATCACTAGAATATTCTATAGTAATTTCCTTTGAGGCTGGCTCTTTGGTTTCCAATGTTTTCACTATTATAAGCAGCACTTCTGTGAGCATTCTAGTTCATAAATCTTTGTATGCATTGCGGATTATTATTTTTTTTAGGATCGTTTCCCAGAAATGTAATTACTAGGCTAAATGTCATGAATATTTTGAAAACTCTGTGGCGATGCAGTCTTCTTTATAAATAACAAACACATTCTTTATGAATAAATAGAAGGGCTTCCAGGGGTTCAAAAGTTGTGTTCAAAAGTGTGGTTCCTATATGAAAGAGCAGGTGAGGGGCAGACTTGGGGTCTTTCTCACTCCCTGGTCAGTGTGGTAGCCGCTGGACTTTTTCTCTTATAAATTACTCCCCAATTTTCAAGGGTACGTGCTGACTCAGTATTGATCAGCTGAGCGCCAGTAAACATAAGTGCACTTCAGATACGGAGTTTCTAGGGCTTCTGCATGAAGACTGTCCATGGAACTGGTGAGACTTGGCCTTTCATCTGTTACAGGGGACACTTACTACCAGTATCTCCAAAGCTTCTCACAGCTCCCGGGTGAGATAGGTTGGGGACAGCCATTCCCATTTCCAGACCATGTATCAGAAACTCAGACCCAGAGAGAATTAACTTCCCCACCGTCACAGACTAGAATTCCGTCTCCTGGGCCTAGGGCTAAAGTCTCGGTTATGGACCGAATTATGGCGCCTCTCACCCCCAATATGTTGAAGCCCTACCCCCCAATATGACTGTGTTTGGAGACAGGCCCTCTAAGGAAGTAATAAACGTTAAATAAGGTATAAGGGTGGGAGCCCAATCCAGTAGGATTAGTGTCCTTACGAGGAGAGGAGGGCCAGAGCATCTTCTCTCCCCTCTCTACACACACACACACACACACACACACACACACCAGAGGTCACGAGAGAACACGTGAGAAAGCAGTGGTTTGCAAGTCACATTGCTCCCATTGTATTTATCCATGTAAAACAAGGTGAAGATATCTCACTCTAGAAACATGCAGATGTGGCCTTGAAACCAGATTCTGACACGAGCTGTGTGGCCTTGGGCTGATTGCTCAGCCTCTCAGGTTTGGTTTTCCCCCTGGAATACAGGATAAATGAGCGCCTTTGCTATGGGATTAATGGGCAAGTTGAAAGAGATCATGTATGCAGAGGACGAGAGGAGGCAGTGCTCCTCCTAGATTAATGGAATAGTTAATGCACGTCAAGGGCTGAGGCTGCACTTGGAGAAAGGGCTCTGGCAGCCTTGGTCACCATCAGTTTGCAGCAGGGCTGCTCTCAGTCAGTGATAGTCTCTATTATCTCAGGTCTCGTCTCCCGCCCGCCCTTTGACCCTGACGCCTGAGCCCTGACCATCCACCTCTGGCTTCCCCCACAGCCCAGGGTGCGCCGGGCTGTCCCCGGCTGGGGCAGTTTGCGCCTGGGGGGCGCAGAAGTCTCCTCGGGGAATCCTGTCTCCACCATCCCCTCCTCCCAGGCAGAAGGAAGGGCGCCCACCTGAACCCCGGCCCTTCGGGGCTCGGATCCTCTCTCCTGACTGCTCATCACCTGCGCTCACCCGCTTCCCAGGGGACCCGGTTTCCTCCCGGAGACCCTTCCGGCCCTCCCGCGGGCGTCCTCTCCTCCCGCAATGCAGAGGGCGGAGTCGCTCGCATGGCGCATGGCTGGCCCGGGAGCTGCTGTGTCCACGAGTTGGTGACTGGAGCGCGGGGGCCGCCGCCACCATGACCGCGGATGCGGGCGCCGCCCGGCTGTGCCTGCTGGCGTTGCTCGCCCTGCTGGCGGGATGGACCCGAAGTAAGTGGCGGGCGCGGGAGGGCCGGGGATGGGCCGGCCCGGCGGCTCTGGGGACCCGGAGTCGCCCGGCAACTCCGCGGGGCAGCCCCCGGGCCAGGGAAGCGGGCTTTGTTCTCGGTTTGTGCGCCCGGGAGGAGGCGGAGAACGACTGGCCTCTGTGCGCGCTCCGGCATCTCTTTCTGCCGCTCTCCCGGCCTCTCCCTGCCTCCAGCCTTTGTGTCTCTTCGCATTAATATACACGGTACGGTAAGAGCCAGTTCAGTGCTGTTTGCGCGCTCCTCTTGCTCCTCTTCCGATGATGAGCATTTTCCACATCGCTAAATTCTACAGAAACACGCTTTTAATGACTCTTAAATTCCACCAGAGATCGCCGGAGTAAAATTTGCAACAAGTTAAAGACATGGCTTTTGCTAACACAGATGGCAGAGACTTATTTATTCATGGGTGGCAAAGGTTTATTCAGCTCTTCACTGAGGCAAGAATAGAAGGCAAAGTTTGTTCAGAGCTTTAGAGGAGCAGGGAGACCGCTGGGGGACACTGAGATCCTGTGTGGACAGTTACCAAGTGGTGACTGCCCGTGGGACCAGAGAGCCATCCTTCTGAGTTCTTCGTCGGCGTTGCCAGTGGGAATGTGGAGTCAAGGCACGAGTCTGCACAGTCTTTTGATTAATTTAAACGAAAAGTCCCCCAAAGTTGCGTCCCCTTAGGTAATCAGTAATCTGAGGGAGTGGCCGTTAACATAATGTTCTATGGGAAGATTGAAAGGACAGGTTTGCCCTTTGCCTTATTTCCAAGTTTTGGACCATTTTTCTTAAGCACTGTGATCCTCTGTTACTAGGCCTTTAGAATGTTTTCAGGATATTTTTGCAAGCGTACAGTGTTTCATTCTTCTAAATATTCGGTCGAGTATATCATTCCTTTTTGGTACCAAGAATGCAGACTTATCAGCGACACTAGAGCAGGGACGACACCTGTTTCCCCACAAATACCAGCCCGCCAGCATGGTCTTCGGTGCCTAATCAAGTGCTCAGAACCCAGGAAGTAATGAATGAACACACTGCTTCTGATTTTTACTCATATGACGAAAGTAATGCTGGTCTAGTGAGATGAATTTTTTAGGGTATGTTTGGATTGACAGTACGTTGTATCTGCAATCTGAAGGCAAAGTTAATCACTCCAGTCCTGCCACGGCAACAGAACAGTGGCCGTCGCTGCGAGGTGCATGTGGTCAGTCTAGAAAGACGATTTCGAATCCTCACCCCCACCCTCAAGAGCCCTGTGGACTTGGCTTATTCTCGTGAAGACTAATGTGCCTCTGTACTGCTTGGAACAAGTTTCACTTCGCTGTTCCTGCAGAATAAGGACCCTCCTGCCTGCCTCCCAGGGTTGTCGTGAGGTTGAAGTAGAACTGAGCCACTGAGCGGGGACAGTGATTTGGAAACAGGATGTGATTGACAAATGCAAACTTACAAATGAAAGGGAGTTGAAGCGACTGCTTTGTGATGGCACTGTGGGGAGCAGTTTCACAGTGGGTCCCCAGGACTGGGAGATGGGCCGGGTACTCCTCCTTGTCTTCACTTTACGATGAGAAAGCTGGAGCATGGTGGGAACAATAGCCACGGGCTTGACCTCCAGAATCCACTCCAAACCCCACCACTTCATTCCTCTCCACTGATGTCATCCTTGTCTGGGCCTCGGCTCTCACCAGGCCTGCAAGCCTCCAGCCTGCCTTCCTGCCTCCACTCCCGCCCCCTCCCCACCCCACCCTGCCTGCACCCAGCAGGCAGCATCGTTGGTTGAAAACCAAATGCAGATCCAATTGCTCTTCTTGTCTAAGCCCTCCTGGGCCTTCCAAGTCTATTTATAATAAAATCCAGACATTTCATGGCCTCTTTGCTAGCAGACCATGGCTGCTTGCTGTCCACATCTCTTATCAATCCCCGCTCCCCCCAGTTGCCTAGTATATCTAGCAACCTCTGCCTTCTCCTTGCTCCTGAAACTGGCCACCTCTGCTGGGGCAGGGCCATTGCTCCTGTGGCCCCTTTCCCCAGGGCCTCATCCTCCAGATCTTTGCTGCTGCTGCTGCTGGTCTCTCAGGCTCCAGATCGGTGCCATCTTTTCTCCTCATCTGTGTGAACCAGGCACTCCCTCTTCAGAGCCTTTGTTTCAGGACCTGTTGTACCATCTGAGAAGGTTTGCGTGTTGTCCATCTCCCGCCTCTGGCGAGGAGACTTCGTGTGGACAGAGGCCTTGTTAGCCCTCCTCACCTCTGTCTGGCCAATTCCTGCAAGATCGCCTGGCCCACAGTCAGTGCCAAGAGCCTGGAAGCCTGCAGGTGCTCAAATGACCCCCAACGGGGTTCCCCCCGTGCACGTCTGGCTCCGCCAGGGTGCAGAGCTCTGGGCGCCCAATAACTTATGCATCCTTATTGGCAGGAGGAAGTGGGGAAGGCAGCCCCCCTCTCCAGCACGAAGTAATAATACCTCAGTGGAAGACTGTGGAAAGCCCCACAAGAGAAAAGGTGAGTCTCAAAAGCTGAATTTTCTGAGACTGGGGCTGGCAATCTGACTCTGTGAGGTGGGGCGTGGGGGGCACCTACCCAACCTTCCTGGGCTCCGGTCCCCATCATTAGGTCTGTTTCTGGCCCACTCTGGTCTCTTCTGGTTTTGGAAATCCCCAATGTGTCTTCCCTTCATTGCGTGACAGATTTCTAGAATACTTCCAAATGTTATAGCTGCGGAAATGAAAACACACATCGATGCTGACACAAGCTAAGTGCAGATATGTGTCACAAAAATCATCGGCTCCCAATGGGAATTGATTAAATACTGTCCTTGCTTGTTTTGCTCTGCGTAATTCATGCTTCATGTAATTGATGAGCTAATGTACTGGGAGAGAAAGTGATCATCCAGGTTATGTTCTGTAATAGAGGCAGGGAAGGGACCTAGCACCGGGGACTAGATTTTAAAAGCCAGTAGGGTCCTTGAACCACGATACCAGCAAAATACACAGGTTTTATCAAGGGGATGGGAAATAAGACAGAAGACATTCCCTGTTCATACACAGAGGGCCTGTGCATCTAGGATATTCCTGTGGTTCTGGTTTTCACAGCTCACGGAGACATGGAAGAGCTAGAAAAGAAGATGTGATTGCTGACCTGGAGGCAGCTATGGGGCCTTCCGCTTTCTGGACTTGAGTTCGTTTATAAAAAAGAACTTTGCGGGCACTGGGCAGAAGGCTGGGGAAAGGGATAGTTCATCAGATCCTTTTGGGTTCAAGCTGTCGGGGATTTATTGAGAAACGTCTAAGAGCCAGATTTCAGTAGGGGAAGGTGTGGCGAGAGAGCTGTGTCAGGAGCCATTAAGACTGTGGGTCTTGAGTATGCAAAGATAAAAGAAGGGACATGCCCAGAATCTGTGAAGTCGTGATTGAGCCATGGAGTCATGTCCGAAAAGGCTCCAGATTGGATTTCATAAGGAAGCACAGAGCAAAAATATTAGGACAAGTGGAAGCAAGTGACATTTTATCCTAAAGGCAATGCATGCGTGGAATCATTTCATCCAAAAAGTAGGAAAGACTGAAAATAGCTTCAGGAAAAGTCTCGACAAACTAAGGGATGGCCATCCTGGAGCAGGTTATTTTAAAAAATTAAGGTCTTGGATATTTCAGCCAATCCGTCATAGGAATGGATCTGACACTTTCATAGAGGCCACTTTGCTCCCTATGGTGGTGGGTGCAGACATCCTCAGGAAGAGCCTGAGGAACAATGGCCCCGAGATCCTGTCTGTCCCCGTCACTATCTGCCTAGTATGGGTCACTGTGTTTTTAGGACTGGGTAGCAAAGTGCCTGGCACCATAAGTATTTGTTGAATGAACAAAAGGTTGGATGTCAGAGAGAGAAAAGAAGCTAGGTCTCGCACCGGCATCTTTTTCTGTTTATGTCATTCATTCGTTCATCAAGCATCCAGCACTCGTGGTTGACTGAATATTATACCCGGTCTTAAGGGGGATGCAAATACACAGGACAGATTTCCAATACCCTGTGGCACTAAGGATCCATTGAATCTGGCTCTAAACAGAGCGATTTTGGCCCTTTCCTGGGAGAAGCACGAACAGTGGGCCAGCTCGCTCCCCTCCCAAAGGAGGTGATGCGCCCCCTTCCAGCACAGAGTGGATTTGCCAGAGAAAAGCTGACCAGCAGAGCTGGGCAGGGAAGCTGCCTGGGTCCCTGTGATGCTAATTTCATTGCTTTGCCTCAGAATGCCCGCTGGAATCTAGGCACATCTATTTCAGGTGTCAGAGTCTGAGCATCTTCCAGACCGGAGTGTACACACTTAAACCCTCATCCTCGTGTTACATCGTGTGTCTCTGGAAGACATGACAGTGTCATTGAGTCTTATTGAGTGGACTATGCCCCTAGTCACCTACCTCTTGGGTAGGGGAATTGCTTTTCCTCAGATGCCCTCTAGTGGTGCTGTCTCTCCTGACCAGTGTCATCAGAATGGACCTTTGCCCCTGAAGGTCCCTGTTGAAGTGGCCGGGGACCCACACCCAGAAGCAGGTGTCAGCAGAGCAGATCGGGGTGTTAGAGGCAGCGAAGTGAACCCCTTAGGAAAGGTGATTGGACAAACATCCCCAGCTTCCCCTCGCATGGTTTGGAAATGTATCTTTGTAGAAGTAAAAAGGATTAAATCCGCAAATGGCAGAGGACAGGGTTGCCTGAGAGTCCTGAGTGGTAAACTTCACTCCAAGTCTCAGGGACACTCAGGACCTTGATGCAAAGAGGAATGTGCTCCGAAGAGATGGGCTCCCACCCAGAGGTGGCAAAGCAGGCGACCTCCTTTCTCAGATCCCCACAAACCAAGCTCTGAGCTCCAGTGGAAAGGGGCAGAAGCTCTGCTCTAACAGGAGCTGAGCTCATATTTAAAACACCCCCAAGAATGGATCCTGTTTTAATGCAAATATCCTGTTTCAAATAAGAATTTCTTTCTTCGAAAAGAAAAAAAATTCAACAGCCCAAGTTGAATTGTTTAAGCAGGGACATTTATTATAACTTGAATTTTTTATTGCTTTGTAATTTTCTACAATAATAAAGTAAAAGCTCATTTCTTAAAATATAAAAGCAATGATAAAAAACATGGAAAGATGCACAAAATAAAATAAAATTGACCCTTGGTTTCACTACCCAGAGGTTCTCTGTACTTTTTTCTCTTGATAAAAGTATGTGTAAACAAAATATATAGCTTTATATTTTAGGCCTTTGAGCTTAATACTTATCAGGTCTACTTTCTTGATAATTTAGAAATGATTTTAATCCTTCTTTTTAAATGATTGCCTAGTATTCTGTCCTAGGAGTGGATTGTTTAACTGTGCTCCTGGTTTTGGACATTAAAGTGGCCTGCAAGTCATGTCCATCTCTGTGTGAACCTTTGCTCCCATCTGCTCTCTTCAGACAGAGTCTGATTTTTTGAGTCAAAGGGCCTGCACATTTAAAAACTCTCAGTCTAGACTGTCAGGTTATTTGGAATCATAGTAGTTTAAATTCTCACCGAGAGGGTATAAAAATGCCCTTTTTACAATATGCGCCACAGTATTTGATATATGACTTTAAAGACTCCTTGCCACTTTGATATTTTTAGAAGCTGTTTTATTAAAAAAACAAACAAACCAGCAAACACTGGGGTGGGGTGGAGGGACAGTGACCAGTGTTGTGGAGAATGACTTTCATGCTCCTTGACCATTGACATCTGCCATGTTCTCTTCTGGGTGTGCAGCAGCTTTGGCCCTCAGACTTTCTCTTGTGTGTAAACTGTGTCTCCTTCTGAGCCTATAGAACGTGAGCTGGAGGTGCCTCTTCTGAGATGATTGAGGGCTTCCAAACGATGAGCCAAAATACAATCAAGTCAGACCCCATGTGACGAGGCTTCCCCTCTGGTGCAGACACCAGCCGCCAGGTAGCCAGGGCTTCCTCTGTGCCAGGTGCTGCCGTCCATTCTTTCCAGGAGGAAATGGGGCTTAGGGTATTGAGGACCACGCCCAGGTTGACAGGCTGCACTGTCAGTGTTGGCCGAGGACCCCCCCACCCCCACCCCCCAACCCCCGCTGATTGCTCTCTGTCTTGCTGTGATGAGTGTTTTCCATTGTTTGCCTTTACAGCCCACCTGCAAGCACTTTCACCAGATCTCAGCTGGAGTCTCCTCCCTTTGTCTTTCCGGGAAGGCAGAGGGGAGAGGAAGTGCCTTCTGGGTGGGAGGTGCAGTTGACCCTTTCCCTTTCACTTCCGGGCCCCACGCCTGGGGCCCTGACCGTGGCTTTTAGGAACTGACATGCTCTTCTGTCATTGCTTCTAGCATCCACTCAAAGCCGAGCTCAGGGTACTGGCCGAAGGGCGAGAACTGATCGTGGACCTGGAAAAGAATGAGTAAGTGAACGCCTCCTTCATCTAGAATCACACAGTTCACTTCCAGGTCCCTGCCGGATGCAGGTGCTGTTTTGGACGGAAGCAGTTCATGAAGCAACCCAACTCTCAATCCTTGACTCTGGTCAGGGAATGTCTGGCAGAGACAGCATTTCCGCAAGTTCTTGACTTGCTGCGAAGTTACATGTCTTGCTGGAATTTGCTTGGACTGTATCTCTGGGGACTTGTGGAGAGAGCAAGAGAGAGTGTGTGTGTGCAGTGAGTGTGGACTGCAGGGAGGCTGGACTCAGGACCTCGCAGCTGCCTTCCCAGCTCCAGCACAGCACAAGGCAGGAAGTGCAGAGATTAGAGGAAAATAGGTGAGAGGAGAGGAGGCAGGGTGTTCTGGGCGCCTCATACACTATTCTGGGTCAGCTGAGACCCTGCCAATCAGGGCCCGGTCAGCAGTCCCGTGGCAGGTCCCTGCACCCTCCCAACCTCATTCATCCTGGGCAGCAGCCTGGCACAGAAGGATTTTCACATCGATTTGCCATCAGCAGTGCCTGTGTCCGTGTGGTCAGGACGGTGAGCAGACCGAACTGGAGGCCGGTCTGTGACTGTGCCCAGTCCGCTTGGCCTGAGGTGGTGGGGGCCTGCAGACCACTTGTGTTTCCCCACTAACAGTCCCACTTGAATTCTGCCACCCAGGACTTGCAGATAAGACTGCATGGTTTGGAAAACTGCCCACCTCCCCTGGCAGCAGATGAGTAATCAGATGTGTCCCTGCCAAGAATGAGGGGCCCTTGCCATGTCCGGGAGGATGGGAATGGCTGCTCAGCTCGGACAGAAGTGAGAGTAGAAATTATTCCAAATTTGGGCCTTTTGGACACTGAGGGAGGGTGAGCCATGTGAGTGCGGTAAAAGATCCAACAGCCTCTGCTCCTGGAGCCGGTGGTCTTTGAGATCAGAAGTGTGGGCATTGTAATTGCTTTTGCTTCTTTCATCTCAAGAGTCAGACCGACCCAGGAGTGTGCTCCTTTTATCCTGTTTTCCCGCCAGCTGACCTGGCAGTGGCCTCCACAGAGCTTGCAGCCCCTGCCTGCGGGGAGTCCCTGGGTCGTCTTCCCATGTCTTGCAGGATGAGACCCTCGGAGGGCTCTCAGGAGCTGGCTTGCTTTCTCCTGGCTGTGTCTCTAGCTTAGCCCGAATGTACCCCGGTGCCACCCATGTCTCATTGCCCGATTCTTCCCAGTGCAAGTGCAGGGAGGGGATGGTGTCTTGTGTGATCCGTTCATTTCCTGGTCAGAGAAGAGGGGGGTTGGCCAAGCAGGGACCCCAGGCCTCGAATTCTCATCCTCCCCCACTACCTGTCACCCGCCATCCCCTGACTTGGCACCTTTGCAAGAGATCCTACAAGTTATGTAGCAGGAAGCCAGAAGCATGGAGTGTAACAGTCTAGTGTGGAGGCAGACACGGGCTCAGAGACGGGGAGGCGCTTGTCTAAGCCACACAGCAAGCAAAGAAGAGATGTGAGAAGAAGATCATTGGTGCTGCTGGCCTGGGTCTGCGGTGAGCCGCTACATCTTCTGAAACTTGTCCTCACCTGAAAAATGACAGGGACGCCTCAGACTGGCTGCGAGGACTGAAGGAGGCGCTGTGCAGAGCGCTGACAGTGACTGTAACCAGCTGTCCCATGCGGTCCCCTGCTTTGGCCTCCCCGCGAGCAGAGCAGGAGGCACGGGGGCTGGACGTGGTTCCCCGCCTCCTCGTGTTGGCACAAGGCAGGAGACTTGACAAAAATGGAAGCAGGAGAGCCAAACAATGTGACCTCAGCAGGTGTCCCTGGGGGATGGCTTCCTGCTATTTTCGTCTAAACTGGGCTTTTTGTTTTTTAACATGTGTCAGCGAGCGGAACTCCAATTGCACATGACTTCCCACAGTGTTTATTTTCCCAAGCCTCCCCATTCATGGGGCCTGTGGTCCGGTCCGGAACAGCTTTTGGGGTGTGTGGGGGAGGCGTCCTGTTCTGATTTTAATCCCGTGCTGTTGCAGGGGCCAGGCCTGCGCTCAGTAACTCCGCTTCTCGGTGGCCTCACCTGGTCAATTCGTTCTTTGGTCTCCTCCGCCTCAGGCGCGCCCGGGGCGTAGGTACTGGGGTGTGGCCGCCAGCCAGTCAGTTCTGTCTTGGGGGTGGGTATGTTCGACGGGGAGGCTGTAAACAAATGATGGCGTGGGGGCTGTCTCAGTGGTGGTCAGAGGCCTGGGTGGCAGGCGGATTGATGTTTGACGGAGTTAGACGTGAGTCCTGTGAGCAGTTGGTGATTTCAGGAGGGTCCACGTTCAAAGGCCCCCGTGGATTATGCCGGTTTCCATGCCCTTGCCCGTCTGTCTCCCCATCTATTGGATTCTCCGGCCTCCTGGGAGCCGTGGGCCAGGGCTGCAGGGACTGAGCAGGAGGGAGAGGACATTTCTGATTTCTTTTTTTATCATCCCGAGGTGTCTGGCTGGCTCTCATCAAATCAAAGCCCATGTGCTAATGCATGGCCCAAAATAGCAGTGACAGGCCTTCCCGGGAGCACACACTGGAGAGGGGCCCAGAACAGTGAGGAGGAGGAGGAGGAGGAGCACGAGGGACGGGCCAGGTAGCTGGCGTGCACACCGGCCTTGGCACGGGCAGCCGACCCCTCAAGGTGCCGTCCTCCATAGTGGCAGTTGCCCTTCTCTGCTCCACAGCGACTCAGGCCACACAGCCAGTAACTTTCCCACGGGAGCGAGAGTGCAGGTGAAAAAAGAGCAATATCGTAAGGACGACATGCAATGCTTTCGTGTTGGAGGCCGGGGTTCAGATCCCAGCTCTGCCACTCTGGTGCTACAGGGCCCGTCGGCGCCCCTCGCTAGGTGTAATTGTCCCAAGGGTCCTGCATACAGCGTGAAGGGAGAAGTGTGCACAGGCCAGCCCCAGGCGGGGTGCGTTCCTGTCAGCCACACCACTGTCATTTCTGCAGCGCAGAGTTTTCATTTCAAGAGCAGCGCATGCTGATGGTGAAGCAAGCCGCGCTGCCATGTGTGCAGGGTCCAGGGATGGCAGCCCCTCCAACAGGAGACTGGTGGGCGGAGTGTGGACTCACCCGGACCCCAGACACTGGACTCAGCCATGGAAACATGCCCACAGGCCACTGCTTTTGTTGAGGGAGGAGCAGAAGCGAGGCTAGGCTGAGTTTCTCGTTCCTCACGCATTTTTTCAGACTCTGGGGTATGTCGTGAAGAAAGCGTTCTGCTCCAGTCAAGCATGGATTGGATGGATTTACGTGGACTCACACAGCTATGACTAATTTCGCAAATGTTGGTGCCCAGCTGCGTGGGGAGACCCTGCCTGTGAGCGGAACAGCGGTGCTGGGACACAGCCCTGGGCCCAGAACCGACCACGTCAATGCTCAGCCACTCGTCCCTCCAGGGCCTCAACTTTCTCATCTGCGCAATGGGTATTTTTTCCCAGCTGAGCTCTATGACCTTTTTCCGCCCTCTCTACCTAAAGGACCAGGATACGGTGTAAGTGGGAAAATGGAAAGCAGTCCCTGCCTTGGGTTTTGCTGTCCAGCTGTGGTGGCGTCCCCGGAATTAGGAAGCAGTGGGATCCGAACAAATGTCCCCTCAGAACCACAGACCTTGAAGTTGGGGATGAACTGCTGGTTCAGGATCACCATTTAGGTGATACAGACTTGAGAAAGGAAGTTGCAGGGAAGGACTTACAGGCAACTGTTCCCACAACTGGCAGTTTTGAGGCATAGACCCGTAATCGTTTCTTCCATGTCCTTTCGCCTGTGCTCTTAGGGCCGCCTCATCCGCCCAGGACCCGGACTCGACACACATGTGCTGAACTCAACTCGAGTGGACTCTTGTTTGCTGTGGGCATCGGGAGAGGGGGTCTCCAGGGAGGGTGGGCCTGGACACCTCTCCCCCTCCCCCAGGGAACTGGGGGCCCACTGGACACAATTCCCACTTTCACCATCACCTTCAAAGGCAAATGAGCGCTCTGGTGGGCGCGCTTTGCTCCTCCGGTTCTTTCTGCCTGCTGGTCTCTGAAGCAGGTTCTGAGTTCCAGTTGTGCCAGGACTTGGGCTGTGGCTTGTCTTCTGGTCTCTGTTCTTCGCTGTGCCCCATCCAGGTATTAGGGAGCCTGTTTGCTCAAGCCTGACTTCCGGTGAGAACGGGCAGTTGGGGGAGTGGCGATGCCAGGCCGACTGGACACTCACTGACTTTCATCAGTCCCTCAGAGAGCTCCGGCAGGAGGCTGTTCAAACACTCCTCACTGCTTACGGCGCAACCCGGCTTCCGAGTGTTCTCCTTTCCCCTCCACCCTGGAGGGCCCGACAAGGGGGCGATTAGCAGCGGGAAAGGAGTTTTCCACCAACACCCAGGACAACTGCTGGCCTGACTCCTGCCCCAGCTCTGTCCCCTGTCCCCACACCTCCCCTGCCTCCTCTTGGAGCAGACCTAGATTTTCCCATATTATCTGGGGTACAGGACAGCTCTCTGTGACCCTCTCCTGTCATCAGAATTCAGAGTCCTCATCAAAGCTGAGCCAGGACCCCAGCTCTGGGTAAGCCATGCTGCACTGGGCTGCATTTGAATGAGCCACAGGCATATGGCTTGCATTTCACTTAAAATACACACGGCTTCAGAAATGAGAGGATATCATTTTTTAACCAAGTATTTGGCAGATCTGAAGTATTCAAAATGTTTTTCCAAACTTGGCACACAGCTGGGCTCCCTGTTCCCGCTGCTGAGGTTGCATGACAGGAGGAGACTGGTGCCGAGGAGACCGTTGGAGGGATGGGCGGGGACCTCAGCCTCTGATGAGAGCTGCCCGCCAGTGTCCACAATGTTCTTCAGACGGTGTTTTTCAGTGTCGGGAGCAGAGTTCACTCTGCTGTGACGCCTGAGCCCAGGAAGGCACCCCTGGGCTCAGGTCCCAGCACTACGCTAGGACCCTGCCCCGTAGAGAACGCGTGGTCCCCTGGGAGATGCAACTGCCATTCATAGCTTTGTGGACTGAGACTGAGGTCCTCGCCCATCCCTGTGTTGCCCAGAACTCCTGAAACTGCAAACCAAATAGACTGTGAGTCCATCTGGTTGGACCTTTGTATCAGCCAAGTTCTCACCGCAAACCTGGCAAAAGCATGGCCTCTGTTATTTCTAAATCATAAAAACATGCTATTACTTAAAAAAATATATTTTAGTATTTTATGCAGTAACTTGATTTTACATATAAAATAAACTCATATGTGCTGTTTCCCCATTCCTCAGATATAGGTCAGCACACCCTGCCCTCCACATTACCAAGTGTTCTCACCAGTCCAGTGGGCTCCGCCACCTCATGCCCCACCCTCCCACTCTACCCTCATCCCACTCCCTGTTGGTGACCTCAGTTGCCAGTGGCCAAGGGTTGGTTGTATTTCATCTGTTCCTTTGTTTTGTCTGTTCACATTCTACCTGTGAGTGAGGTCATCTGGTGTCTTTCTTCTTTTGACTTGTTTCACTTCATATAATCCCCTCTAGGTCCATCCATGTTGATTCACATGACAGGGTTTCCTCTCTTCTCAGGGCTGCGAAGTGTTCCTTTGTGTATATGGACCCCATCTTCTCTCTCTATCATCTGATGTGGAGCTCTTAGGTCGTTTCCAGTTCTTAGCTATGGTAAATAGGGTTGCAGGAAACATGGGGGTGCAGACATCTCTGCAGTTGGGGGCTTCTGTATCTTTTGACTAAGTATCCAGATATGGGATGATCACATCATATGGGATTCCATCTTCAACTTTTTGAGGCATCTCCACACTGTTTTCATAGGGCTGCACCAATTTGTACTCCCATCCACAGTGTAAATGTTCCCTTTTCTCCACCAGCATGTTTCCAGACTTTTGGATGATAGCCAGTCTCTCAGGAGTAAAGTGATATCTCATTGTTGTTTTGAAAAAAACACAATATTGCCTTTTTTAGGGTCCACTGCTCAAACTAGCCTCAGTAACTCGGAGTGCTGATCAGAATTGAGGCTTCTCCACAGTTGACCGAAGATTGACCGAAGTTGACGGAAACAAGGAGAATCCAGAATTGAAATGTTCTAATGTGTGGATGCTGTGAGCACACAAAACCCCAACGCCACGATCTGGGGAACAGACCCGCGTTCAGTCCCCGCCACTGCCGCCTCCTCCTTCGGAGGCCTTTGGCGACTCCGTTGCCTTCTGAATTTTATTTCTTCGTCTGTGTTCATAGTGATGCTCATTCCTTAGCAAACAGGTACTGAGATCGAGCCACTGTGCAAACTCGTTTCACATACTGACTATTTAACCCTCGTGGTAGGCTTTTTGGTTACATGAGGTGCACTTGAATTATGACAGTGGCTTCCGGTGTACAGCATCACGTGATCACAGTGAGTCTCGTTAACATCTACCCCCCTACATTTATAAATCCTTTTCTTATGATGAGAACATTCCAGATCTTCCCTCTCAGCAACTTTCAAACACACAATATGGGATTGTTAAGTACAGTCAGTGCCATGTACTACACCTCAGGACCCACTGTAGTTGCAGGTGTGTCTTTTGCTCTCACCTTCATCCCCCTCAATCAGTCATCACTCTGTTCTCTAATTCTATGAGTTCAGGCTCTTCGTACGTGGTTCTTTGTTTTCTGATTCCACATGCACATGAGACCACGTAGTATTCAACTTTCTCTGTCTGACTGATTTCGCTTATACTTTGTCCATGGTCCATGCTGTGAGCAGTGGTGGGCGTTCCTTCTTTTTAAGACCTTGTAGCATTCACTGTGTGTGTATTCATGTGTCATACTCTTAGCGGACTCATACGGGGCCCGGGCACTGTGAGAGTACAATAGTCGCTGTTACTTATATTTCGCAGGGTGGGAAAAACATTTCAGGATGAAGTAAGAGGGAATTCCCCTGAGCTGGTTTCCAAGTCCAGTTGGGAAGGGTTGACCTTAAGACCCATGGCCCCTGGGAGGAAATCCGCGCTGTGCTTCTGCTGCGCCCACTTTGACGTACTGTGTCTCAAGAACACAGCTTTGCAGGGTTTCCCATCAGCCAGACGGCACCTCTTCTGAGGCCGCAGTCGTTGCCAGCCCTCCCCTGGCAAGGCCCCGAGCTGTCTGCCTGGGAGTCGATCGGCTCCGGCTCCGGCTCCCTGCTTCCAGGGACCCACAGCTGGGGCTACCTGGGTAGGCAGGAAGGGTGTCTACAGTGATCTTTTGTCTCCAGCTTGTTTCTGCTGGTGGCCCGTTAGCAGGATCGTCGGGTGAATGAATGGGAGGAAGCTGTCAGCTGCCCTGCTGGCCTGAGATGGACCCTTGTCAGAGCAAAGGAAGCTGTGCACCTGGAGGAAGTCAGGACTTGGTTCATGGCTCGGGGGATCCCTGACGCCAGGCTGCCTGCAGGAGATTTGCCCTGAGTGTGCTTCTTTACAGAGGGTGTTTTTTTATGTTGACCCAAATGCGCACATACTGTAACTTCAGCTTTTAAGCTAGTCGTGTCTTTTTCTCGGCTCAGAAACAGAACCCGGACAAAGAATCCAATCTTTAAAAAAATGGTCACAAGAAACTATGGTGATTTCGAAAACTTTGATAATAAAATTTTGGGAAAAAATATTACCCACATAATAGTTTTAATTTAAACTAAATGAGATCATATTTTATAAATGATTGTATGTTTGGCTTTTTGGATTGTCTTCCATGTCACTCCACTTTAGCACAGTCAGACCTTTGACTTTTTTAATGACAACATGGGGTTTCATTGATTGGATGAACCAATATTCCTGAATTTCCTTGTTAGTGGACAGCTGGACGTCTCATTTCTTGTTCCCGCAAATAGTGTGCAGTGACTGGCTTCTGCGGAATCTTTAAGCACGTTTGCATGCAGGTCTGCAGGACCAAAGTAGAAATAGAGTTGCAAGGTCAAATAACATATTACCTTTGAAATGTTTCACTTTTAACATTGAACCTCCAGTCCCCAGTTACCTCCCCAAAGGCGGCGCCAGCATTCCCAGCAGAGGGGGCGTCCTTTATTAAGTGTGCTTTGCTGTGTGCATTTAGTGCGTCACGTTAATGGCTGTATGACCAGACCCTGCATGTGTGCCGTGTTCACTTTTTGTTAGAGTGAAGCACTATCAAAGGAGCAGAGAGAATAATATAGGAAATCTGCATCCACCCATCATCCAGATCTCACAAAACCAGACGCTGCGATTAATCTCACCACTCCACGTTGATGGGCATCCGCGTGGTTTCCTGTCCCCACTTTTTGCAAACAGTGCCAGAGCAAACACCCCCAGACTCTCTGTAAGGTGCTCGTACAGGGTCTGCTCTGGGGTGTGATCGCTGGGGAGGGATTTTCACGGAACACGTGGGTAGGTGGATGCAGAGGCCTTGGCTTCTGTGAGGCGCCCACCTTCCTGGGTGCCCATGCACACACGCCCCCAAGGGGTGGTTGTCAGCTGGGAGAGGCGTGGAACCCATACTCTGCTCCCTCTGCCCTTTCTCAGGGCTCTGTTGAGATGTAACGTACCAAACTGTGTACCCATTTTAGACATACAGTCAGTGTTTCAGTGTCTTTGCAGAGTTGTGCCGCCACCATGTTCTAGCTGCTGAGCATTTCCTGTCCCCCCCAAAGAATCCATCAGCAGCGTCGTGGGTCGAATGTTTTCCCCAATTCATATGTTGAAGTCCTTACCCCCAGCCCCCAAATAAGTGACCTTATTTGGGAAAGAGAGTCATTGAGGATATAGTTAATTAAAACGAGGTCTTGCTGGAATAGGGCGGGCGTCCAGCATGCCTGTCATCTTTATGGATGTCCCTCCGACACAGGCGTGCACACAGGGAGCAGGTCATGTGGAAGCGGCACTTACTCCCCCACCAGCCCAGCGGTGAGCAGCCGTGAGCAGAGAGGCGGGGCAGACGCTCCCTAGAGCCTGCGGAGGGCGCAGGCCCCCACACGTTGACCTCGGTCTTCTGGCCTCCAGAACTGTGGTAACGTGGCACTTTCTTACGGAAGCCCTGGCAACGGATAGAAGCAGTCATCCCTGCTCTTCCCGCCCCCCAGCACTAGGCAGCCTCTCATCAGCTTTCTGTGCCCAGAGATTTGCCTGTTCTGGATATTTCAATACATGGAATTATCCAGTAATCCCAGTCTTTCACGACTAACTTCTCCCACTTAACGTTTTTGAGTTTTCTGCACAGTGAGTGGCATGTGTCCTCGCTTCATTCCTCTGTATTGCTCTTTAGCACGCTCTTGTCTGGGGGGGACCATGTCCTGTCCGTCTGTCCATCCGTCCTCAGTGTGTGGGGCCCGTGTTTGAAGCCGGAGCTGGCTTGCCTGCCTTCTGCAGGGAGCTTCAGTGACTGTTGACGGGGCCCCAGGTGTCAGCCCTGGGCAGGGAGAGGATAAAACCACAGTGTCCTCGCCCTCTGGCCAGCCATGCTCTGCGGAGAAGAGACACGCCACCAGCGTCATCCCAGAAGGATGATGCATTCACACAAGAGAGCTGAGAAGTATTGCTGAGGAGGCAAGAGGGAGGAGAGGCTTTCTGGCCCGGGGGACAGAGAAGCTTCCCCGAGGAGGGCGCCTTGGACTGACTCACGGGATGAGGAGGGAGTGGTGAGTGGAAGAACACAAAGGGATTCCCACGGAGAAAATGAAGTGTGGCTCTGGTCCAGGGGAAGAAATGCCACTGTGCTAGTTATCTCTCAGGAGTTCAGCACTCGGACCAAGTTCGAAGAGCAGCACGTGGGTGCGGGGAAGGGGGTTCTCTTTCTTCTCCGGCTGGGCTACCCGAGGAGGGTGAGGGGCCCTTGTCCTGGTTTTGACTCTTGCCTCAAGTAAGACCAGGGGGTCAGGGAGGCAGGTCTGAGGAAAGAGACCTGACGTGCTCTTTTGGGCGAAGCTATGTTCTGCACACCTCGGATGAGCAGACGCTCTCTCCCACCCCTCCCCGTCGAGAGAAGTTTGCACCGGGTCAGGTGGGCTCAGGTAGCCTGGTAGGTGGGGGTGTGGCTGCAAGAAGTCTGAGCACCAGGTGGAGATGGCTTCTTCCCAGTCTGGGGAGGTGGGCAGGTCTGCGGAGGAGCAGGGCATGGTGTGTGCGATGTGGTGAGTATATGGACCGATATTTGGATTTGGGGTATGTGCTGGGAGTCCCATCTTCTGACCTCTGTTTTCTCCTTGACTTCAAAGATATGGCAAAACATTTCATCTAGACGCCCTGGAGGTTGGAGGACATTTCTGCTCTCCAACCTGTGTGCTTGGACCGGGGAGCAGGACTCTCTGGGGAGGAGGCTGATAATGGAGCCTCTGGGTTAGTTCTGTCCTGAAACGAAACCACAGTTGCCTTTCACCCAGGAGAGATCTATCTTCATTTTAAGAATCAAAGCTTTCTCTTTGCCTCCGTAGAATTCTGTGCCAGGCATAGCCTTGACCGCTACGTGACCAGGCTCTGGGGCTTCCCTGGGCACATTGGAGGGCTTGCTCAAACTCTGCAGGGAGTGGGACTGGGCCAGAGAGCCCACAACTTTCCCCACACAGGTCTCCAGTGTTCCGGACTGGAGCTCTGCACCCATCACGAGGATTCTTAACTACGTACTGTTTCTTCCTGCTCTTCCTTCATTCAACAGGTATCATGAAGGTCCACTATGTGGCAGGCACTGGGCTAGGTCCTGGGTGTCCCCAGGAGGGCAGTGGCACTTTCTGCCATTACGGGGTTGGCTGAGGAGAGGAGACAGAAGAGTAATCACAGAAAACGTAGGCACACTCTGCTGGGGGGAGAAGATGGAGATGGAGCAGAACTGAGAGGCAGCATGTGTGCGGCCCCACCACACTTACGGACAAAAGGATAAAGTCAGAGAAGAGTTTGCCAGGTAGAAGGAGTGGGCCTGGGAGGGACATTGGAGGCTCCCAAGATGGGCTGGGTGTTTGTCTTGAGGGCAATGGCAGCTGATAAGGGATTGCTAAAAGCCAGAGAGTGGCAGCATCCAAAATGCATTGAGAAGCACAGCTTTCTACTGAAGTGTAGAGAATGGATTGGAAGAGGCAAGACTAGGGATAATGACGAGAACCACTCAGAGTTGTATTATAATCTGAGTGGAAATGATGCTCTACTTTAGGAAAGTGGAGGCTGATCTGGAGAGAAGGGATGGGTCCCTGAGGTCTTCACAGGAATCGGATGCAGGAGGCGGGGGTGGATGGGCTGCGGCCTCTGGCTTGAGTAAGTCACTGACGGTGGTTTGACCGTAAGTGTGGTGGGGCCGCACACATGCTGCTTCTTTTCTCAGATCGTTCACTTTCTCATCTGATGATGGTAACAATTCCTTCACCAACCTCATAGAAACATGGTAGGATCCACTGACAAAGCTACATAACAAGCAGTGTCCTGTCCTCTTTCCCTGACCCTAAAAGGCCTGACATCTGTCCTCACTCTGGTTATTGCTCTAAATTTCGTTTATAAGTCCTCCCTCCTTATCTGCATTTCTGAGAACTCCATCTCCTGGGAGCTGAGTCCTCCGCCCATTCTAGCAGCAGAGGCCTCAGGAGGGCCTCTCTGGGATTCTCGACCAGCTTTCGTTGCAAACAAGGGTATCATTGAGGGGTGGAGCTGGGCCAGGCTTCCCTTGGCCAGTTCCAGGAGAAATGGGGGCTTTATGACTTCTGTCCTCGGGCTCGCTTCCAGCCCCCAGAGTTCCCTGGGCCTCCCTGCCCCTTTCCCCTTCTTTTCTTCCCCAAGGTCCGGCAGCTCCCCCATCTTCTCTTGCATCAGTCCCCCTGGAGGGAGGCCCAGATGGGCTAAGGGGCCATAATGGCCACATTATATCTGGCCTGGGTTTTTACTCCAAGCCCCCCTTCTGGAGCCAGGAAGGGAGCTCTCGGAAGGGGACTCCCCTGGAGAGAGACTGGGGGTGTAGGGAAAGGTGGCGGCCTCCCCTTCTCCTAGAGGCTCTTTCTCTCTTGACTCACTGTGCCAGATATGGGGCTTGCATAACCTTGCAGAGGGTCAGCTGATCTTTCCTGGTTTGACAGGGATGTGGAAAAGGAGATGGGTTAGGGTTAGGGTTAGGGTTAGGGGCGATGAGTGAGCACCTCGTTCCCATCCCCGGGCCGCCCTTCCTCTCGGCCCTCCCCACGCTCGCATGTACACACGCACACATGCACCCATGCACACGCACCCCTGCTCTGTAGCTGTGTGGGCAGCTCATTTGGGGACCTTGGAAGCAGCTTTGCTTCTAGGAAGGAAGGCAGAAGGGCGGTGCAGCAGAGACCTGGCTAACGAGGACCAGATAAGAGATCCACACGCCTCCTCAGTGGCCTCTTAGAGTTTGCAAAGCACTTTCACAGGTGCCTTGTAGAGGATGAAAGTAACCTCACCTCTGCCTTTCTGGAGCCTGGTGACCAAAGACCAAAAAATAACAGAAGTTACTAGAAAAGAAAACTGAGTTCATAAGCGTGTGTCCACGGTGGTCACCGGGGAAATTGAGTAGCTCAGCTGGAATACAGGTTGCTGTCACATACATCTGGGGCAAAGAAGAACATGCGGCAGGGAAAGAGGACGCGGTCTTTGGCTTCCAGAGGCAGTAAAAAGGCGGTGAGGCACATACATGGGAAACCGAGGTGATAAAGGCCAGTCCTTCTGTCTGGTCTCGATTCCTCGGGCTCTCCAGGCTGAGAGGGCCGACTCATCTCCACGGTTAACTCCTGTCCTTCCTGTGGAGAGGGGAGGAAGGCATATTTGAACATGTTTGCCCTGCTTTCAGGCAAATAGGAAGTTTTCCTGTATCTGCTGCTTCTCCACTGTCTTCAGCTCAGCATCATCCTGGTGCCCACGTGGCATGGTTGGGGCGGCGTATCCTGCCTCCCGCTGTCTTCAGGGCGCAGGTGCTGGGTGGCGCACGCCGGCCTGCTCACCCCTCCTCGGGGCCTGCCCGCGCTGTGGGCTGAGTAAAGGGACTGAGGCTCAGGAGGCGGGCCCCGCTTGGCCCGGGACCCCGAGCAAACTTGAGGTGCGCTCAAGCCAGGAGGCCCCGGGTCTTCCGGACACACTCACCCCACAGTTGTTACCGTGCTATGCGGCTTAATTAGCACTTCCTGATGAGACTGTGTGAACACCCCTCCTCTCTCTCCTGGAGCGTCGGGGTGGTCCAGCTCAGATTATCGGCCACTGGCATTTAGCCATCATGTCATGGAGACGGGTGGCTGCAGAAGCAAAACACAGCGGCCTGATGTTGGTTGTACGTCTTGCTTCATCTGCAGACATAGACTGGGGACAGGGTCACTGGGAGAGGGTGACACCCAAAGATTCCTCTGACGCAGGAGACGATATTGTTTACGCTTAGCCCTGCTCCCCCCTGCCCCCCAAAGAGCTTCATGGAAAGGAGAGTGGGCAGCCCGTAGAATGAGGGAAACATTGAAGAACTTGGCCTTGGAAAGGACAGGGTCTGGGAAGTCATAGACAGTCCCTTTGGGAGGCCCTGCTGGGCTGTCCGACCTCCAGACATGGGTGTTTGGAATGTCTGAGCTTCAGCATTCTCACCAAGTGTCTCTCATCTTGAAATTCAGAGAAACGTGGTCTGATTGTCCTGGCTTCTCATGACTGACTCAACGTTCAGTGAGAGGGGAACATTCCTCCCAATGCAAATCGGGGGGCTGTTGTCTCAGGAAGGTGCTGGGCTGCTGTTGGGCCAGGACAGCAGGTGCTCTGCGTCTCACAGTGCCTAGCAGGTTGTCAGTGTCTCGCCTCGTGCTGGGACTGGGACCGACGCCGCGGGAGGCTGGGAAGCGGCCGACAAGGTGTAGGAGGTTTTGGGTAGCTCTGCAGAGGCTGAGGGGACCCGCCCCCGCCGCTGCGGCAGGTGGGATTGAGGCTCCATCGCTGCTTTGTGCCGCTGCCTGTTTTCTGGGATGTCTCAGTGAGGCCCTCTCTAAGCTGTTCTCGGGGTGCAGAGAGCTCAGGGCCCCCTTCAGTTCCCACTTTGGTTGCCACCGTGCGGGGCTGCCCTCCCTTCAGCTTCTCTGCGCTGTCAGCCAAGCTGATGAATAAGCAGGTTGGTAGACGGGTCTCTGTTAGGCAGTGTTATTTTCACTTTTTCTCAGAAATCCTAAAGACAGCACCCCATTTCTCTTAACTGTGCTTATCCAACCCCAATACATGCCCATACGTAGCGGGCCTGGAATCCTGCCTTGGCAGGCACTGTCCCAGTTCAGCAACCAGCACTGTCCTGACATCCTGCCCGATTTAAGATACTGTCCCAGCTCCAGTCAGTTTGCTAAAGGTTGACTTGGGTATGCACATCAGCAGCAAACTAGCTCCGAATTGGCCAACAGGAGTGCAGGTTTCCCCCCACACCACCCCGTCCTGAGCCTGAACCGACCTCTTGTTGACTCGGTGAAACTCCACATGGTCCCAGTTTCACCTCTCAAAGTTATGCTAAGTCTGTCCACACTGGGTCTTCAGGACATTGCCAAAAAAGTCTCCCAGCTCTTCTTTGGTGACCCGTTTTGTGGCACCTATACTCATCTTCTAGAGACATCTCAGAGGGAGGCATGAAGATGATTAAATAAAGGCCCCACTGACCCAAGGAGTAAACCGTGCTCATCCAAACATCCTTTGGTATATAACATAAAAGCAAAACACAAGACCAGGAACTGGTCGGAAGGATGCCAGGTCTTGTGGAGACTCAGAGAAATGTAATGGGAAGCGGTTGGTGCACAGGAGTGTTGACTTAATGCATTGTCTGGAAACTTCCTTAATGGGAGGCTAAAGAAAACATGCTGAGGAGCATGGCTCTGTGCCCGGTGGGTGGGTGGCGCCATCTTGCTTGTTGTGTGGCCCCGGAGCTGGTGCTTTGGCAGCCGCTAGCTTTTCAAGTGAGCTTGAGTGTGGAAAGGGCTCCCCATCTTTACATTGGTTGCTCCTTCCTCGGCCTCTCTTTTCCCTCCGAAAGGAAGGCCTCTGGGCTTGTCAAGTCCTTATTTGGCTTCAGGGCCAGGCCTGTGGCATGCTGGTCTGTTTCCATTCCTTTGGATTCAGAACTGGATTTTGCATTGGTTAGAAATCTTGGTTCTGAAACAGCTCCAGCTGTCTATTCTCTCCTTTTCCTCCTACCTCTTCAAAAACAAAAGAAAACAACACTGCCTGAACTTGTTATTTTGCCCCACATAAGGGTAAGCAGAGGCATCACATTAGACTAGCACTTTGCTTTCCAGAAACTCTTCCTCCTGCCTGCCTGCACTTTTGGAATGGGCTTCACCATTTCTGTTTGACACACAGGGAAACTGAGGCTGAGCAATTTCTGACTTGATACTATCCCCTAACTCGTTAAGAAATATTAACATCAGAATTGGCAAACAAACCCAGAAGGAGAGAGTTTAATACTTTGAACCTTCAGATGCCGGTCACCTAGATGTCACTGTTATCGAGATCTTCGTCACATTCACACATAGCTGATCCCGGAGGAAAATCATAACCCTGGCATCGTAGAACACAAATGCTTTCTCCCACCTCTGTTCGTTTGTTTAACACATTTCACAGTCTGGCACGGTTTTGACATTTTGCAGTAACATTGTGCCATAGATTCTGTCATGTCCTCATCTGAGCCCCTCAGCGGTGCTGTGAGGTGGTGACCACTTGTCTGCTCATTTGCAGTCTGCGAGCTGTGCCTTTAGGTGGCTCCCGTGAAATTGCATTTGTACAGATATGGAGAGCACCATTCAAGTTTTATTTATCTAATTCATGGGGGGACCAACAAGAGGGTAAATCTGGGGTTCAAATCAGGGAAAGATGGCGCGCCCTCGTGGAGTTAGTAGTCAGGTCTGCCACCTCTGGCCGAGCGCATTCCACACATATCCCAAGGACCCTGTTTTGCATCCCAGGACCAAGAGGGAACAACCAAAATGTACAACTAAATAAAAAATAAATGAAAATGCTGCTTTCTCCTCTCTCCCCTGTGAAATTGGGTAAAGGAAGTGTGTGTGTGTGTGTGTGTGTGTGTGTGTGTGTGTAGATTTTATTAAAAGCAGCCGAAAAAGGACTGCTAAGCTAAGATTGCTAAAC